>CM060862.1:5572463-5822463 GCA_030737845.1 Acorus calamus | reverse complement strand
GTACAAGTGATCAAGAAACAAAAAAGATCTAGTGAGGGAGCTAGGGTAATATATATGATCGAGGGACAAGAGACTTGTTTGAAAGTAATGGAAGTCTTTATGCAGTTTAACAATCATATTTGTAAAGTCTCTCTCTCTTCCATGCCAATCCAACTTTGGTCATTGAGCTCATCTCAACTGCGCTTTGAAACCTGCATGCAAAATGCCAATTGATTTTAGTAATGCCATAAACGATATCCATACATTCATTACTGGATAGAAATCAAAGAGAAAATTAAAATGAAACAGAATCAAATTCTTATATTCAGATGATCTTGGGGGGACATAAGTTATTGATCGAACATCATACAAAGAGTTTGATTAGAAATCATAATTGATTGATTGATTGCGCATAAATGATTTTCTTATTTAATGGAATTGATATTGACTATTAAAATTAAGATCTATTAAAGTAAAACATATATTATTTTTAATTCGTATAAATGAATAAAGAGCAATTAACTTTAACTGAAAAGTATTTTGAATTAATGGCTGGGAAAATGTTACTGACACTCATTCCTACAATTCCTTTTGTACTCACCAACATATATATTTCATTATTCTCCTTACCTAATGAATGCATGCCTTTTTGTATTTTCTTAATTCGGTATATACTATATACGTATGAAAGGTGACCGCTACAATATGTGATGATTACACACTGTATACTGATCTACACGAGTAATTAAGACCATCCAATAATGCGCATTCAAAAAATTGTGAATCCATGTTGTCCTTTTTTTTGTCCAAACATTTCAAACAGTAAATGAACACACTAGTACCATATAATGCTTGTTTGAGGTTTATTTGCTGGTCTTAACCAATTAATGTAACATAAATATCAAATCATAACAACAGATTCTTAAGGTACTGTTCTTACATTTCCAAAAGGATCGAGTGGAGCAATGCCACAAGATAGACCTTCAGTGTCATTCCAGCTCAAATGAACTTATAAATCAATGTGAATGAGGAACTACAATTTAATATGGGCTGTGTGATATTTAATTTGGAGAGTAAACAAGACTCACCAAGAAATAGCTCTCCCCCAAGAGCAAACTTTGCAAGATCACCCCATTCTCATTGGTGGGAACAATCTCCCCAGATGAATGCACAAGAATCACATCTCGACCGAACAACGCCCTCATGTCGATCGGCCCTCTCGGAACCTCTGAAGGAACTCCATTGATGAACACTGTTATGAATCCTGCAATGTTTAATTTAATTCATCTTAAATACAATGTCATCTTAGTTAGGGAAACTAATTCTAGTTTGCAACAAGACCAATGAATTATAAGACGACTTCATTAAGTAGTCATGCTATATCTTTTATAAACTTTGTACTAGAGAGTGAAAATAAATTGAACAAGATCAAGAATTCAAGCAATGTCAAGTGTCTATATGATATACATGTATTCATTAATTAATAACACCACCACCTTCTCCATTCAAATCTAAAGAAACCAAATAAATCCATCACAAACAAAAGAACAAAAAAATCATCAAATTAAGCAAAAGAACATTCAATTGACTAAAAAAACTTCATATTTGGGTAACTTAAAAACATAAGATATCACATTAAATAATAATCCATTGTTTTAGAGCATTAGTAGATTCTAGAAAAAAAACATGACCATAAGACAACCAAAACAAGCTAACAAAAATCCATTTTTTCCCCTTCATGTGATGCTGAAAATCAATATATATACATATATAGATAGAAGAAAACAAAACCAACAAAACTCAAACACATACCCACTCTTCAAAACACAAAATCCATCACTAACCAGGCTGTTGTTCCAAATTCACAGAACAAGAAGGAGAAGCCTCGACCACCGACGACATCGCCGACGAGCTCCGATCGATCTCGCCGAGACCCATCTGACGAGATATCGAGAAGAGATCATCCGCACCCAAAGAAGAATAATTCATCCCCACCATCTCATGATTGTAAGTACTCGAACCATAACAATCAAATCCACCACAACCACCACCATCAACCATGACAGGTTGGTTGACGGCGTAAGTGGGTTCGACGACGGCGGAC
Organism: Acorus calamus; assembly: GCA_030737845.1. Lineage (NCBI taxonomy): Eukaryota > Viridiplantae > Streptophyta > Magnoliopsida > Acorales > Acoraceae > Acorus > Acorus calamus. Next base: position 5,820,380 of record CM060862.1, on the reverse strand, counting down.
ACGTTGGTGGCGGTGGAGTTGGTGGCGGCGGCGGCGGCGGCGGCTTGGATCTGGCGCTGTCGGCGGCGGGAGCGGGAGCGGCGGTTCTGGAACCAGTAGAAGACGTTGGCGTCGCCGACGGAGCCGAACTTCTCGAGGAGTTTACGTATGCGTACGGTCTCGTCTTTGGGTGGGTTCACCATTCCACTGTTGAAGATGGACTCCAATATCAGTATCTGTTCGGGTTTCGGAGTCCAACGTGACCGGACAGGCTCCGATGACCGATCCGGGGTTTGGGTTGTTGGGTTGTTTGGGTCTTCCATGGTTTGAGTGAGAGAGAGAGAGAATGATTGTTGGAGAGGAAGGAGAGAGAGAGAGAGAGAGGAGGTTGTTGGGGGTGGGGAGAGTGAGAACAAAAAGAGAGTACAGAGTGAGAGGGGAGGGGGGGGGGGGTGTTTGTTTGGTTGTGTTGTGGTGACCAAACACAAGCATACAAAGAGATGGAGAGGTGTGTGTTTTTAAGGTATTTATAGACGACGTAGGAGAACCTTCATCTCTTGCTCATACTTTTTATTTTTGTGAAGGCAGTGGATGTGAATTGACATGGTTGCACTTCATGGGGAGGAGGGGGTCCTCATGTGAGTCGCACTGTGGTTTGATAAATATGTTCTTCAAATATTATACGTGTCAACTTATTTGTTTAATTTTAAAAATGTGTCATGTTTTATTAGAGATATCTATGAACAATAATAATATTCTACTTCTAGTTTATTTTTTCAAAGAATTGAGTGTGACGAACACATGGGGGTATATATGGACTAAGTTAAAATGTTACATAAATATAAAAATAATTTTTTAATTGATAAAATGTTGTTATTTTAATTGAGAGTTGATGATCTGAAATATCAGCGTGGTAATCTTAGTTAATTGTGTTGTTTATGTGGTGTAGTCTCATCAAACCAGATTTTTGGTCTTTGACAATATACAAAGAAACAATATACAAAGAATATTTCATTCTCACAAAGATCGAGGTAACATGAGAATGTGTGTCATGCAATATTTCAATATTGTTTTGTTTAGAAGTATAGAAATTAATTTTCAATGACAAACCAATTCAGTTGATCTTTAATTATGAAACAAAGAGGTAAAAAGAGAAAGATGAATGGCCTGAGTGGAGAAAAAAAGTTTGTGTTATGTGTGAGGCCAACAACATGATGGACGTGTCCATATGTTAGTGGAGAAGTGTTCAATCAAATTTCATGTTGACATTGGATTGGAGCTAGGTTTGTGAGGAAGCTCAAACGAAGCAGCTACTTTACAATATAATCTATATATATATATATATAGGGATCCGATTACATGCGGTTTACGGTCGGTGCGGTGCGCGATCACGGGCCGTCGATCATGGGTCCATCGCATCGGACGGTCGGGTGCGATTCACGTCGACCGTTGGATGCGATGGACCCGCGATCGAACGGCCCACGTCGTAAACCGCACACCGCACACCGCACGTAATCGCGACCGCACACCGCACACCGTTCGCGATTACGTGCGGTGTGCGGTCGGTGCGGTTTACGACGTGGGCCTTTCGATCGCGGGTCCATCGCATCCAACGGTCGACGTGAATCGCACCCGACCGTCCGATGCGATGGACCCATGATCGACGGCCCGTGATCGCGCACCGCACCGACCGTAAACCGCATGTAATCGGATCCCTATATATATATATATATATGTGTGTGTGTATTTTATTTTACCATTGTTGGATTTGATGCAACAACATCACGTAGTTATTTATACATACTTTAAATTCAATGATTCATGGAAACAGAACCTCCATCTTGATAGGTCATGACTTTAGAGGTTCAATACTAGTGGATCAACAACATATAATATGCATATATGTAATGTTAGGTCCTAAAGTAAGTAGACAAAAGAAATTGCATGGTGGGAAGTTAAAATTTGTAAGTTTTCACCATTAGTGGGGTACATGGTGCAACAAAACCAGGGGTAAGGTGCTTTGGTATTTATCCTCAAAATACTCCTTTTTGTTGTTACATGTGAAATGGGTTGGGCAAGGGAGGCTTAACTTTTGTAAAACATGCATGTGAAATCACAAAAAATAAATTTAAAAATAAAATAAAGCATGCCCAATTTGAAAAGAAGAAGAGGTGGTGGTGGGCCAAATGTGGAAGAACAATCCAAGAGGTGGTCAAGAAATTGTGCCCCAAATTTATTAGGGCTGACATCATTTTGGACCTGTCCTTGTATATGAAGACAACACCCCCACATTTAAAAAAAAAAAAAATTGTGTTAGTGTTGGATAAAGTTAAGAAAAAAAAATATGAGGGGGGAATTGTCATATTGGGTTGGTTCAATATTCGGTTCCTCTTGCCTTTATATTAACCCTTCATCACAGTCACAGAAACCTCCATTTTTCGCCCGCAATTAATTCATTAATTTTTTTTAACTTTTGAGCTTCCTTGGTCACTAAGTAGCCACGCCTCTGTTTTTCTTGGATTTCTAAAGCACATATCCTCTCATGTTCTCTGTTTGTTTCCTCATTCAGTTTTATTATTTTCTGTTCAATAGTGATTTTGATTCATGGATACGAAGTTCTTGAGATCTTAAATGTGCTAGAAACCACTTGGTTTCATGACATTATCTGATTTTTAGTACATAAGAAACACCAAGCAAAAACTTGTGGTGGTTTGATTAAGAGAAAACAATGTATATATTATTAATAATTAAAACTAAACTGGTTGGTGGACAGTAATTTTCATTGATGAGAATAATATTAGTCAAATTAAAAAATGTTTAGTCTCAAGATACGCGTTATAATCCAAATATTCCTCTGTGACACGGGACAAACCGTCCGAAGGAATCCAATTCAGCCCATCATATATACATACATGTCTTAGCATAATCAAAAACCTGCCTAAGCATGCTTAACAATACGTGGGCGACAATGTGGTCAGTGAAACAGAGAGATTGCTTTTAAATTAATAATTAGATTGCTAAACATTACTATAATCACAGTGTGGATCATGGTCTGAAATTGAGTCAACAATATTAGTGAATGAACCGTCCATAATTATTTATTTTTCATGATCCAAGCATCACATGATTGATTAACCATTATTAAGTAATTCTAATAGTTTGAAAATGTTTCATGTTCAATCATCGCTCATTAGGTCGGTCGGTAGTCGATGGTGCGAAGATTCCTAATTCTTGTTAATACAATTAAATTAATCACCACCTAATGCATGTGCTGATGACAAGATTGTTGCATTAAAAACACCTTTCTCATGATTAGAGAGCAAATAATAGGTTTTTGGAAAGCTATAGCATAACTGACTTAACTTCCCAATCAACACCAGAAGTTAGGAGAGGATATGCATGCCACATGAAACCCTCAACTTAAAGTAATGAAAAATCCAACAGTACTGTTTGTTATACAAAAAAAACATTAGATACTGCAACAACTTGTTTGATGTATTTTATAAGTTGATATGAATACATTGGTCAATGGGAGAGGTGGTGGCGGTGGTGGTCATATTAAGGTCAGGAAATAAAAGCGCGTTTGGGTTTGGTGAGAGTCCAATGAGAGGGGTTGGGCAGTGTGACCCAATGAATTGTGCCCTAAAAGCCAAACCAAGAGGTCGGTCAGTGTCTCTCAGGTGTCTTATTCTTCTTGGTTGGGGGAAAATTTATTCAATTTTTGGGGTATTGGTTTTCATTTTGTTTTGAGGGTGGGTTGGTGTGTGTCCACATATGATCACTGCCCATGTTTTGGGGTTCACCCCGTTTTTAGGCTTGTAACCATAAAGGGAAAATATTGGAAGAGATGAGACCACTATTATTATAAGGGGTTTTAACTTGTTTTGAAATCCACAACACTCCTGTCTCCTTTGATACTAAGGCCACTTTTGGAATAGATTTTAGATAGTTTTTCTTGAAAAATCGGGTTTAAAATCAGATTTATTTGCTGGTCTCTATCTCCACTGATTTTAAATAGGTTTAGGTGACTCAGATTCTTGCAAAACTCATAAACTGTCCAGACCTGCACTTAAATGCCTCCTTAGTTAGAACGAGTCGAATCCTAATAAAAAAATTTATCTAATTTTTAATTATTTTATGAACCACTTATAAAAACTACAAAAAAAAAGTCAAATAAGATTGGTTCTATACATTTAAAAATCAGATGATTAGAATATTACAACGGTTTAAAATGAGACAAAAATATGTTTAAACCATCAAGATGACACATGATAAGACATTATTGACAAATTTTAAAAACTTGAAATTCAAACATGTCTCGACACAGTGAGGTCAGATTATCAATACATCTTCAAATAGAGATTAATAATTAGTTTGATTTTTCTTGTTTGGTTGAACAAGATAAACTTGAATTACTATCTTGTTTAAAACTAGATTGCAACCTCCTCTTGATCGACGTATTGGAAGAGGTAGGAGGTCTAAAGATTGAGTTTACTGAGAAGATATAACTAGAAAAATTAAAAAAAACAATTACCTACCTAAAAATTATTAAACTCTGAATTAACATTCCATGGGATTTAACGTAGTTCAATTCATTATCTCCAAATTCTTCAATAAGATAAACAGATATTATAAAGACTTCTATATATAAAATAATTAAAGAAAAATTCAACTAAATGCAAAACTAGGAGCTGTGTGTGAATTTATTATATATCAACCCCCAGATAATAATTATATTTCTTATTCTATCAAGATCTTGATGGGGACTACAACTTTTTGGTGATAGAATTCCCTAGAAGATAATCTTAAACATGTGCAAGTCTCCATGCATATGAGTCAATCTGTTGTTTATGTTTACATCAATAAGATATCCTAGGAAATCTCATTTTATATATGTTTCTGGATCTTGGTTTCTATTTGTACTCTTTTTTCTTGAATGGAAATGCTAACCGATCAATCAAGTCTCCTCTCCTCTTCCATTTCTCATTTAAATTGTAACCAATCTATTGTTAGTTGGACTAACAGTTAGAAATATCTTTATCTTTATTATAATGTAATATATATCTATGTATTATAATAATATATATATAAATTAATATACATCAATCAGAAAACGTATGATATACATAAAACAAAATGCTACAGGAAAACCTGGAATTCATATTATCAATCTGTCAACTGTGCATGCATCTGATGAGGAGAACCGACACGATGACATTATACCAATTTTCGTTGGTTTGATTGAAAGTTTTGAAAACAAGGACAAATAAAAGTCATATATATATGCACCTTGTTTTACTTGGTCACTGGTGTTGATGACAAATAAAAGTCATATATATATATAGACTGGGCAAAGCAAAATGCGTCACATGCTTTAATTTGTTGATGATTCGTTAGAAGAATGAATGAATGGCATCAAGTTTATGAAATGTACAAAATAACCCCATGGGACGATAAAGTTATTTGTCATCGATAACTATTTCAGAATTGTTAATAATCCATGTAGAATAAGCAAATTTTTATATGATTTTCTTTTTCATTATTTTCATTGAAACAGATAAAAATAACATTTTGTTGTTTGATTCATCTTTGATAATATGAGAATATATAAATCAAAGATAAAACATTATGATTTTTTAAATGACAACAATCCTTCTATATAAATTATTTGCACATGAAAACAAGTATGAAAAAAGTGTGTGATATGACAGATATAACATATTTTTGAAATGTACATAAGACTGTTGTGTGGTATAATTTTTTTAAATGACATAGAATGATATTTTTATTCATTAACATAAATAAATCCAAATAAATAATTCTAATATTTTTTAAAAATAGTTAACGGTCTCTATTTTACCTTATCTAAAAATAGTTATCATAATTTATTTTTACAAACAAACAAATTTTTTTCCTTATTCCCATTTATTTACTTGTTATATCGCACTCAATAAGGGTATTCTTTTTTCTCCTGTTTGAGTGAAAGAATAAATAAGGAATAAAAAAAGATAAATATGAATAAGAAATTTTTACACCATATATGAAATAATATAGAATAACTATTCCATGGATCCTTATCCCTGGTCGATAGAAGAACGAAGAACAAGTTTGACCTACTTTCCCACTCTCCCTAGCCTTTTTATGCTTTCATATGTTTGTCTCTAAACCCCCCCCCCCCCCCCCCCCTCCTCTCTCTCACAAACGAATCAAAAACACAAACGACGTCTATCAATCAAATGACGTAAGAACTGGAAAGCAAAAAAAAAAATTGTCCTGACAAAAATCACAACCACCCATCAATCATGCATAAATAGCAAAAGATCAAGTTACCCTTTGACGTGAACGTACTTAACTTAGGTCTATCTGTCAGTGTTTGAAATACTTTCATGAAGGGGGGGACCCCTTCTGTATACATCCTTCTAAAAGATCTGTTCCTTCTCTCATAAACCCCAATCCGATCCATCCGTACATGCCCCCCCCCCTCGAAAAACTAAAAAAATACAAAAAGGTTTGGATTTGGAAAAGACCCATCTTTGCATATGAGAGACCAGACACATGACATGAATACAATCCTGTCTTTTGGAAGCTATGTGTAGCTAGGGTTAGGTTTTCGTTTTATAAAGGGTCTGTGTGTGAGACATGAAAAAAAAAAAAAAAACACAGGACCTGTTGTGGTACGAAAGATGAAGATGTGACCGTAATGGGACGGACTTTCGAAGAAGAGGGGGTGGGGGCTCAACGTCCAAAAACATGCTTCATTTTTTGGAGTAAAAACTGTCACTCAAAACACAAAAGTGGATATGTCATTTCCAGGGCGACCAGTGATTTTCCTACTTATCAACAGTTTAGAGTCTTCTACACCCTGTTTGAAAAGCGGAATAAACTTAATAAGAGTAGGATAAGAATGATATAAAAATAAATAGAAAAAATGATTATTTGTTTATAGAGTATAATTTGGTATTACTAAGTCAATTTAAACAAGTATAAGAGAGTATAATAATTCTAAGTAATCCTTAGGATAAGCTATACTAAGTTTATCTATTCTCATAGCCACATGTCAAATCAACTTTTTACACTTTATCACATTAAATCACCTATCAACACCTCTTATACATCAAGAGACTCATATGTCAAATCAATTTTTTTACACTTTATTTATATTTTATTTTTTATCAACCAAACAACTCAACATTTATTCTTACGTTTTCCAATGAGAATAAACAAAAACACAACCAAACAGAAAATTTCTTATTTTAATAGATTTGTTATTTATACTGACATAATTATCTATCTAGAATAATTCAATTCTGCTATCCAAACCGGGACCTACATTATTATTATTGAGGATAACCGGATAAGTGGTGGGATTTATATGCATTGGTGATGAAAATATTATGCCCGTTGGTTTGAGATTCAATGTAGAAGAAATAACGTTCCAATCCATTCTAATTTCACTTTAGACATTTTTGTTGTCATAATCTTTAATAAATATAAAATTTACTATGTTATTATATATTTTAAGCATACAATGCGTAGGCGAACGGCGGGTGCGGCCGCGACGTGAGCCGTTCGATCACGGGTCCAGTGATCGCTGCAGTACCCGCCGTTCGCCGCACGTAATCACCCCTCTATATATATATATATATAAGTCGGGTGCGATTCACATCGACCGTCGGATGCGATGGACCTACAATCGAACGGCCCATATCGCGGCCGCACCCGCCGTTCGCCTCACCTAATCGCTAGTGTGTGTGTGTGAGATTTAAAAACATTAAGATTGGAATGACTGATGCACCATTTTCCCACAACATATGTCTAACGTTTAAAAGATAAAACTAATGGTATATGTGATTGATGATTTTGTTGTAGAAGAAATTTTTCTCCATCCAGAGTTGTTCAAATATGATAGATTTCATATAAAAAAAATCAATGAGTGAAGGATTTCAAATGTTATTTACCTTAATGTTCCAATATAAAAAAAAAAGAAAAGAGTTACTAAACATATTCTTAGTGCATGTTTGGCAAAATAATCTAAAAGCAGCTTTTAGCTTTAAAGGTCATATCAAAATATATACATCATCATTTAAAAACTAAAAGTTGTTATCAAATATATCAATTTAAATACATCATCATTACTAAATTTTATCTCTAAAACTGCATCTCAAATCTGTGTTTAATAAAACAGCCATCATCATTACACCCTTAAATCATCTTCATTACACTCTCAAAACATCATTCGCTCTCAAAAGGTGTGCATAAACCTGAAAAATTTAAAAGCTGATTTTCAAACTATGTTTCCAACTGCTAGCTAAAAGTAAGACCATTTACCCATGTTCCAATATAAGAAAAAGAGGGGTTACCAAACTGATTCTAAAAGACCAGATCTGACATCACTATTGTTTATATTCATGGAATAACCAAACATAAATAAGAATTGCCATCCTATTGCTATTCTAGTGAGACAAATTTATATTCAGTGGCGTCCCTATCTGAACCAAAAGGGAGGGCATGGAGCAGTCCTGAAATGAGTTAACATCATGTATTGCATGCACAATTTTTTAAAAAAATTATATTAATTTTGTCTGTGCCTTGAGGGGGGGGGGGGGGGTGGGCAAGCTCTCAGGTGTCAACACATCGGATTTTTCAAAAAGCAATAACAGTGTAAATCCTATAATAGTCCAAAAACGATAACAATCACCAACTTTACAACCATTTAACATAATAGAAAGAACAGGGGAAAAAAGAATAATATGAACAGATCAGTGAATTAAAATAAGTTATTTACAATAAGATAAAACAGTAAAAAAGAATATATTGCAATAACACAAACACTAATAAGCACTATTGAAATAAAAGTTACATCAGTGACGAGTCAGTTGCTATTCTGGAGGATCACTCATTTCATGAAGTACATGTTACTGATCACCAGGCACCACCTGCCTGAAACCTGCACCGAATGGCTACCGACATTGATCACACCATGTTGAGTTTGTTGGTGTAAATTTTTAATCGGAGAAAATGTACGTACATCAGGTAGAATGGCGTAGAAATAGCACAAATGCAGTAGAAAGTGGCACTAAACATCCTCATTGAGCATTATCCACCCCATTCACCTCACTAGGTTTGTGGAACTGGACCCACCATGTTACCTGGAACATGGAGCTTTCAGCTCAATGTATCCTTTTTGCTGTGCAGTAATAAATCAAAGACATTACAATTGCTCAGATTTAAAGAGCAGTCTGAGATGTCAATGTCCAAGTCCATGTCATTAATTTTAGCAGGATTAGATGGAACTCCTAGCTTTATCACCCCAACATGTTTCCATTCTATGTAACAAGGGCACTGCATGCTTATTTCCCCAAACCGTGTGAGAAAAGGGTATTGGGCATGATGAGATCTTCCAAATATAGCAGTTATTGAACTGAAACCAATAAGATGAATCTTACCTCATCAGTTGGACAAACCATTTTTCAAGTTTGGGCAGTGTAGTATTCAGAGCCAGTACAGGCGACCATAGAGGATCGATTCTTGCCAAATGTCGTATGTAAGAATGGATTGTCTGAACTAGCTCATTATAATTACACAATCCGTCTTTGTCCCTGATATTACTGATGAAGGATGAAACTGAACTCCCTGACCATTTGCCATAGTCCTGTGAAATGATAAGACAGAATAGTGCACATTACTATGAATATTGGAAGATAATGCATCATAAGGACACCATAAACTTGAAGTATAAATTGCCTTCATCTATTTGCATGTAACATTCATGTGAGGATGTATGGGCTTTGGGGACGAGCTCTTATTTGTTTATGGTTTTGTTGATCTAGTATAGACAAATGATGAAACTGGAGGGGAAGAGAAGAAATACAATTCCCTTTTTTGTGTGTGAGATAAGAAAGGCTCCCTTTTCGAATAAGCACCGGGTTTAAGCTTTCAGGTGGAACCACGTACTCATGTAGCCTCAAATTCCATATCAATGTGGTAGAGAACGTGAAACAACAACAAATAAGGATTTAAAAAAAAACTAAAATCTAAACCTTTAATTGTGATTGGCTAAGACTAATTCATAAGAAATCCATCATCAGCCATTCAGTACCACTGAAGGTGCAAGTTTAACAAAAAATTATTATTTTATTACTTATCTAAGTGCAATTCTGTCTTCTTCAAATGCTAAGGTAAAGCGAGAACGTCGGTGACGTTACATTAAGTTTAGTGTATTAGCTGTAGCGGTCTTTTTCTGACTATATTGGTCAACAAAGTACGACTGGCATTGATTTAAAGCTTTGTCTCTACCCGAACAACAACAACTTGGAAAATTTGTTTCCAGACAACATTTTACACAAATTTTCTAATTGCAGTCACCCTGTATCTTCAACATTCACCTTTTGGGTTTAAGAAATGGCATGGAAGGAATCCTATTTTGCATGACATGAGCAAAGACAGAGGACTGTTGAGATTTAGAGGGCTCTAAGCATCTATCGCAACCCTTTCACATTTTACTTTCCTGTTGACAAATTAGGATTTTCTCAGCTGTTCTGTATGTAGAGTTGCACTTGATGGGTATTTTTATATTATCTTTTTCAATAGATTGACTTTGGTGTCATGTTGAACACTGCAACCCTATCACCATGGGAAAGTGCATTGCAAAAATTACTGGAAGCACCATGTTAGACACCTACACTATCTTGTTTTACCATACAGCATTCCACCCGTTCTTCTCACTCAAATTTAAGAAAAACATGTTTGGTAACTTATGGTTAAAACAGCACTAGTTAGAGCTTTAATAAAGTTGATGAGATGTAATCTCAGCTTATGAGAAGCCAACAAAAAATAGACATTTTGTGCAGAATTGTGTGCATCCGGGTTTACCCATCAAATGTAGGGGTTCCTCATCACCCAAATTATAAAATAAACATAGAATGTGCATCTCTGATGTCTAATTATAAATTCACTGAAGCACTAACATAACAATACCCCATGTGGTTTGCTGGAAATGGAAGATATGGATGGTATGAAATGACAAATTTTCGAGTTAAAATCTTGTGGAGAATACATAGTGTTAGATATATGGGGAGAGATTTGAATGAGACCATCCTTATTAACCTAAGAGGGAAGTTGTTTTTTTGGAATTTTCCAATTTTTCTTATATTTTTTTCCGTTATTGAGGAGGCACCTTATCTTCTGCCGGACACTCCACCTTTTCATTGAAAAAGGGGGAAGGGAAAGGACATAATGTTCGAGAGTTACATACATGTATGATCCATCGGGCTGCTTCAAGACTGCATTAAGGCAGGAAGTAGCTGCAAGACATCAGCATAACTGAAGCATGTCATCCCAACATGAATTGACCCAGATAACCATTTGTTGGACATGTCCCTGTATTTGACTGCAAGAAAACATTGCATTAACTTAAGAAATGGACATATGGAAAATGTTTTACAGGGATATAATTTCAGAAACAAACTGTCAAATAATGTTTTTTCCCATAATGTTATCAATTATTGTGCACGTATGGAAATATTATTAAGTATAACTATAAAGCTTAAAACATGCAGCAGTATTATGAACACTGACAGCCTGCATCCAATAACTGGGAGTCAGTTTGAAGTATCCTACATGATGTCCATTTGAACCTGGGTTACAACTATGAAAGCCTATCATCATTCATGCTCATGTAACTAGCTGCCATCCAAGACTATAGATCACTCCTCACATTCTTCAAATACCACCAATCTATCTGCTGATCACCTCCTATTGGAGAAGTCATTGACAGCCACTACTTGGACCAGTGCACCGTCAATATTAAATTATTTTCCGTGCACAACCTCCCCCGGTGGGGAAGATGTTGAGAAGACCAGGGGATAAGAGCATTTGGGCTAAGGTTTTCCAATCTTTTGTCATGGTGGTGGTTTGGTTTACCTGGCTTACTTGTAACCATTCCCTATTCAAAGGGGAAATCCCTTATGCAAAGAATATTTGGGACTCGATGGTTAGAAGCATCCAAGATTGGGGAAGATTCTATGTAGGTGCAAGGTCCATTTTGTACTCGGGTGGTCATCTCATTATGGAGTAGTTTTGTTGTTTGGGCCATGCCTTAATCTCTTGTATAACCCTCGTCTATAAGGGTTTTCGCATGGTTTTGTGTGTTTTTGTTCACTTTTTGCATTTTTCACTTTTCGGGCACTTGCCCTATTTTAATAAAAAAAACACGTGAATGCCTATCGTCTTCTTCAAAAAAAAAATTCAATTAGTTAATCACCTGAGAAGCTTCACCAAAGCTTCCTCTATCACATTCATGTATTATCTTAATGCAATCTATGACGTGCTTCTTAACAACCCCCCACCCCCCCAATTTACTACACATAACATAGTTTTTTTTGAAGTAGATGGTAGGCCGACGCCCTCTTTATATTAATAAAGGAGAAAACCCAAAGGGAAATAACAAGGTAAACACGAACCAAAAAGAAAAAAGGCCAATCCCAGAAAGAGGGTCCGACCCGTAAATAAAGCCAAATCAAAAACAATTCTTGAACAATCAACAGACCCCCCCCCCCCCCCCAATAACCACTGCACAAACACCCTCACAAAATTAGCCCCAATCCTGGATACATCGGATCACCATTGCCAACTATTCTCTGTATATGTTATATTACCATTGAAAACCACATGGTTTCTAGTCATCCGAATGGACCAGACCATCGCAGGCACAAAAATTTGAGTGACGCGCGCCGTGATACTTCGATCTCCCATCCTTCTTAGCCTTTTTACAGCCCCCCACATTTTGTCTAAAGAAGTAAAACCACTTGTCAAACCCGTAGCTTGATATAGCCAGTGCCACACTTGTCGAACTAAAGGGTAAAGAATGAAAAGATGCTCCACCGTCTCCTCCTTGCCTCCTACACACTGCACATGATCTATCAATCTCTGGCGCCCATTGAGCTATGAGTATATTCATCAAGAGCTTGCGGAGGTACACCGTCCACATGAACGCCTTCACCATCACTGGAATCTTACAGCGCCACATTTCCTTGTGTTTCCGTGCAGTGACAGCAATGGGTGGCTTCTCCCTTCACAACCAGTTGATCTAATTGTTCCCTTATAAACTCACTCTTCATTTTGCATCCACCTGACCACATCACAATACTCCAAACGCAAGCCACTTCACCTAGTCTAGATTAATCCTGTTTGATCATGGTCAAGGTGGTTATCATGGTCTAAAAGCTAATTATGTACATTCATATTCATGCACAGTCATTGGAAAAATACCATCACTCTACACACTAAAATTTATTAAAAGTGAGAACAACCACTAATGGATAATCAAACAAATAGGATTTTTAAAGGAGCAAGAATTAAGCCTCAAATGGCACATAAACAATGTAATAAATTAATCATAGGCAATATAATCCACGAAAATAGAATACCCAAAACCATAATTCAGAAACACAAGTTAACATGAAAATCTTGAAATAGGAACATTCACGAGTGTCATGACTCCTCACCTCCCCCAACAAGTCTCTTCTCTGCTGTTGATTTTTTGAAAAAATCTTTAAAAAAAAAAGAAACAGAGATCAGGCAATACAATGTTATTTCAATAAGAAAAAATAATCCAACAAAATATAAATCAGAGATCAAGTAGTACCTAAAGCGATACTTACTCTCCTAAATCAGATAATCTTTTTTTTATTTTTTATTTTAAAAAAAGAGTGCATCCGAAATCGAGTGAACACGAATTCAAACGATCAATCAAAATTATTAGGGTTTGGTTGGATACCGGTCAAGCGACTGAGACTGCTCGGCACACTGATTCATCGACGCCGACCGACGTCGTTGAGGTCCGACCGTCCGATTTGGAAGGTTGGGTCCGGCCCAGCCTTCCGAAGGGCTCCTGCGTGGACTCGACGCCATCACTGCTTATGTTGAAAGGGTTTTCAATAGAACAAAAGGTTGGGCTTTTTATTAACCGGGTACTTAATGGGCCGGTTTCGAAACTGGCTTTGCTGGATCCTTTGAGCGCTGATACACGAAGCCCGTCATTGCAGCCCGTAGTTCCTTTTTTCATCATGAAAAAAAACACACTGATGTATATCAGTATATGCATCATTTCATATAATAACATACACATCTGAGTATATAATTTTATAGAAAATGAAAAACAGACTAAACTGCAAAACGGACTGCAATGGGGCTACGTGGATCTATGTTTTGAAAGCAATCAAATGAGCTTCCAGAACATAGTTCCAGGCCTATTAGGTTAAAGAGGCATGTCATGATCTATTATTTTATGTATAAATATTTTCTATTTTGGCACTAATATATTTAATAGGGGAAATTAATTAGGCGTCTATATGGTCATTCATTATTACTTTTAGGTCTCCATAAATTTTTAAGTATTTTTTAGGTCTCTCAAGCTGGATGTTATTCAAAAATACCCTCGTTCAATTTTGTGAAGGTTAAGTGGTTAACAGTGTATTGAGAATGTTAATAATGTAATAGAGATACTTAACAATATATTAGGGAGTGTTTACTGAAATAATTGGGTGATGGACATTTTTATGCGAATGTTAATAGTATATTGGGGAATGTTAACAGTGTACTAAAATAATTGGGTGGAGGTATTTTTGATATTGTTAAAGAACATCCGACTAGAGGGACCTAAAAATAATTTTTTACAACCTTAGGACCTAAAAATAATAGATGAGTGATCACAGGACCCCTAATTAATTTTTCCTTTTTAATACTTGTAGCAATCATTTTTTTAGATGCCATGTTATATGAAATCGATTAACATAATATATAGTATACTTTGCTACAAAAAAATTATAAAAATATATGTATTTAATTCATACAAATACGTACTTTATTTTTTATTGAAAATAAAAAATAATTCATAATCCAAGTATAGGCTTCAAAAAAATCATAATGTGTGTGGCCTATAAAGGATATTGTTACATGCAATTTTATATAATGGACCTATTTTATACAAGATACAAACTATGTTAAATAAAACATGTGATTTTTTTTTTGTTGTAAAAGTGCATTCTCAATTCTTCGGTGCACAATAATTAAAGAATATGATTCATTAGATTAAAATATACATTTTAAAAAAATCAAAACACGTAACGAATGTAAAAGAGATTATATTCTTATAAATAAAACACTAATAGTACACTGTAGAGTTGAGGATACAATGTGAAATATTTCTTGGAAAGAATCACTTTCTATGAACCAAAAAAAATGTGTTGTACTATGATTACTATGATGTTGATTAAATACATGACTATGCATAAATTACAAACCTATCCAATTTGAATAGGCAGCAAGCCTGCAACCAGCAAGATGCCTGATGCAAGCATGAAAGAATAAGATAATATACACTCACAACACTAAATCAATAAAAATCACTGAAAAAATAACTATTGTACGGCCGTTCCCCTTTGGGTATCTGAAATCTGGTTCAACTCTACTTCCACCGGAGCGAGCGATCCGGCGGGACCTAACTTCTCCATCTCCCTTGAAATTTGGATGTCTGAAGGTCTCATGTACTCGTCAAGGCCTTCATGATGAAGCGTGGGATGAGCGCCAATACGATGATGGAAAACAAGCAAGCCCAGAACAATCTGGTTCCCATCTCATGAAAGATTGCCCTGCAAAAGAATATAGCAGCAACAACAAGCATCATCAGCATCTTCTTCATGAGTAGTGAATGTATGCTGGTACATGAACAACCCTAAAGAGTGTTTGAATATTATGATATGGAGTAAAATGAGAATGGAGTCCTGTTCTTGTTTGGATCAGGTTTTGAGGATTTTGCATTTGCAGGAATCATACATAATCATATTCGTTTGCAAACACTCCTAGTAGTACCAACTTTAGCTATAAATGATAGCTTTTAAGGAATATAACCGAAATATATGCTTTCTGAAAAGTTAATTTCAAAAGTTGCTTCATGCAATAAATTCTATTTCCATTTCCAAACACTATGGAGAGAGGGAGAGGGAGAGTACCTAAAGCCAGGGAGATCAGGTATGGCATCAATGATGAAGACGCAAATGCAAGTCGCAACGATAGATCCCCATATAGCAACATGTGTGATCCAATTCCACCTGAACACATCCATGGCGAGGTGGAGGTTCACCAGTATGACCACCGCGAGCGTCCATAGACCTCCAATGCTCGACCCATCGATGGTGCTATGCCTGTATGCGAGGAAAGGTATGAAAAAGATCACCGCGCTCTGCCACACTGTATCCAACATAGTCAACAGAAAGAGCCCCAGGTTGTATCGCTCCCCCCTCTGCCCGGCTACATAGAGTGATGGATACTTAAGCAAAGTCCTCCTACCCAAGTCCTTGTCGAGTATCCCCACGACTATCGTTGGCACGGAAGAGTAAATCACGGAATAAAGAACGCTACTCCATTCGTTGATTGCTGTTGTCAATGAGAATGCGGTATAAAGAACATACCTGCAATGGCAAGGCAAATGTTAGTTCAGAGTGCACCAGAAATATGAAGCCTAGTAGATGTGATAAAAGAATTTTGTATATCAATGTAGGTACTTCTATACAATGCCACTTACAAGATCAAAATTCATGTGTAGATATGGTACTCACCAGAAGAGGACGAGAACAAACACAGCATTTCTGTAAAAATTGTATAGTATCATGTACGCCATTCGCTGGTAATTCCAGTGACCATGGACCAATAAAAGGGGCACCAAGAATCTGAACTGCCCCATCGCGAAATCCGACGCCATGACAGCCTGCCTTCCCTCCTGCCCGCTAATGCCGATCCCAACATCAGCCATTTGAATCATCGAAACATCATTCGCACCTGGAGTATGACATATATCACATAATGTCACATGAAATTTTTATGACAGATCAAGAAGTAGTTGTATTGCAACTGAAAACAATACTTACCATCCCCAATTGCAAGAGTCATGTCATCAGTCCTGTTCTTTATAAGAGCGACAATTCCGGCCTTCTGCAATGGCGCCACCCGACAACACAGCACAACATTACATTCTGTGGCTACCTTGAAGAGCTGCAACATTTGAAAACAAGGATTAAATAAAAAATAATGAATAGAAGATATGCAAGACATGGTACTAAAAAAATAGACTTACCTCTTCTTCAAGTTCAGTCTCAAGTATATATACTAGGCTTGTACCATCAATGATCAACCCAATAGGAACTGCAACAGAGTCCCTCCCTCCACTTGCATCAGAAGGACCAGAAGACATTGAAACCTGAATTTTCTTCACCGTGCCCATCGCGTCTTCTAAGCTTTTCCGACACGCATCCTTCGAATGTATGTTGATAATGATCTGAGTCATGTTGGATGTCAAGAGCTTGCACGAGTAACCGATAGAGATGGCGGTCTCCTGCTTGTCCCCCGTCAACACCCACACTTTGATCCCTGCTTGCCTCATTGATTCTATGGCTTCTGGCACACCCTCTTGTAGCTTGTCTTCGATGCCCGAGGCACCCAGTAACTGCAGATTCTGTTCAATGTTGGCTGCGACCGCACGAAGCTTACTCGACCTTCCAAACAACGCGGTGTTTGCTTTCTCGTAAGTGGATTGCCACTCCTCAAAGTCTGCGCTGCTCAATTCGCGAATGCCCACGACCAAAGTCCTCAGCCCCATCGACGCATAAGCGTGCAAGTGAGTCTCTGTAGACCTGACCACGTCAGCATTCAAGAACTTCTCAATGACAGTAAACATCGCACTGTCCGCGCCCTTCACAAGTAGTTTCACAGACTTATCAGGGCAGCCAATTATAACAGACATTCTCTTGCGATCACTGTCGAATTCGTGCAGACCCAAGACGTCGAACCTGCACCAGCCATAGCATATGTAACAATTGCACTACTAAACCAATATAACCATTCACAAATGACAACTTTACCTCTGCCTTTCACCGAGGACATCATGATGATATGTCCTGAAGTCCGTTCGATCAACATGAACCCATATGCGGCGGCAGCGTAAACCAGTGCCTGTTCATCAGGAGACTCCCCTTGATAGTCCATAAGCCTCACCGAAGTGTCCGACGTCTCCACGACCAATGGCACGATAGTATTGCAAGCCGATAACGCCAAGAAGAAATCGAAAGCGTGTTTTCCCTCCTCTGTTTCACTCTGTAACAGCTTCACCAGCTCCGGATCAGTCTTCACCGTCACCTTCGGCTTCACAACCTGACCATCAACTGCTCAAAAACAATGAACGAATAGCAATTTCACCAATGTAGGTTCTTTTCAACAATAACAACGATTAATTCGCGAACCTGAGACGGAATAGCCGTCATCCCCGCCGGTTCCCCCACTGTAATCAACGCCACGCACGCTCGCGCACCGGAACACCATCTTATTCTCCGTGAGCGTCCCCGTCTTATCAGAGAACACGTACTTGATCTGCCCAAGATCCTCATTTATGTTCAAAGCGCGGCATTGGAACCTCGAACCAGAGGCCTCGTCGTAGAGCCTGTCGTCGTGTATCATGAAGTAGGCCTGCCCGAGCCTCACGAGCTCCATCGAAATGTAGAGCGATATCGGGATCATGATCTGGAACACGATCACGGAACTTAAGAACGTGAAGAACACCTCGAGCCCGATCCCATAGTACTTGTAATTGTCGTCCTTCCCATCCGAGTAGTCCCTCTTGTGGTAGTACTGCAAGTAATTCAACTCGTCGCGGTGGTTCCCCAACCAAACTCCGGCGAGTATGGAAACCAATGAACACAAGAACCCTAGAAACAGAGAGAGTAGTATGATCTCTCTGTTCATGTGGACCTCCAACCGCGACCGCTTCGAAGGCGCGCCGGCGCTATTGAGCATCACCTTCGTCTCCCGACCGCAATACACCGCGACGCCAATCGCCCAACTCGTGTTCTTCAATTCGCATCCGCGGAGGATTATATTCGACGGCCCAAGCGAGACCCGCTTCCCGTCGATCTCCATATTCGCGTAGAAACCGTAAATGTTGCGGTTGGGCTTCTCGCATTTGATAGTAGACCCCGAAAGGCGAGGCCTTTCGGGGTCCATCGCCTTCATCGTCTCCTGCTTCGCGTACCGGGTCTTCAAATTGGACTCCCCATCGAGGTTTATGGTCTGGACGTAGGCGACGCCGGTTGGGTCGGCGGTGGAGAGGAGGACCATGTCGCAGGGGAGGGTCTCGTTGGTGTTGATTTTGATGAATCGCCGACGCGGATGTGTTTCCATCGTTTTGTATGGAATTCGGCGTTGTCGGAGAGGACTAACGCGGTTCGGTTGTTCTCGATGCGGTCGGAGCGGTGGCGGCGGTAGTCTTCGTAGGCGTCTTTGACGGCGGAGACGAGGAGGACGAACGCGAGGGGGAGGATTGAAGTGGCCCGACCGAAGACGGCGAGTTGGGGGAGCTGGTTCAAGATGGCGATGATGAGGAAGTATATGTAGGCGACGCGGTGGAACTGCTCGTAGAGGTTGCGCGGGAGGAACGTCAAGACGGAGTATTTCGAGGTGCGTATCGAGTTCCCGGCGAATTCGAACCGCTCGTTCGTCTTCGAAGGGTCGTCGATGAAGATCAGACGGGCCTCCTCGTCGGAGATCTCCCTCCGCGAGGACCCAAAGCCACCGCCTTCCGAGTCCGACCGGCGAGAGCCGTGGCGGGTCCCTGACCGGGGGAGGGGGGTGACTTCGATGGAGAACCGGGCGGAGCCGGCGCCTGCACCGGAGGGTTCGGCGGCGAAGGAGATTCGGTCGGCGGCGGAGCGGGAGCGGGAGGAGGCGCTGTTGCGGAGGGAGGACTGGCGGGGGATGGTGGGGGGGTCCGGTGGGCGGAGGGGGGGCTCCGGCTGGGGGTCGGGGAGGGCGGAGAGGGGCGGCGGAGGAGGAGTCGGGGAGGGTGGGAGGAGTGGCCGATTCGAGGTCATTTTGGGAACGGAAAGGTTGGAACTTTTTTTGGGCTGTTAGAGGTGGAGATTCGAATGATGTTTCATTGGGTCGTCGGAGATTTTAAAATGGTTCCCATCAAAATTTAATCTTTGAAAACAGAGACAGACTAGTGAACCCGTTTGGTTCCGCGTTGGGCGGATTCCGCTTTTTCAAAAAGCGGATTCGCCCAAACGCGCAACCAAACGGGTCGGATTCCGGCGGAATCAAAAGCTGGATTCCTTTTAATTTCTCTCTCGAAATCCGTGTTTTTAAAATCTCAAAAAGAACGATTTTTTGTCAGAATCGATTTTTTGAATTGAAAAGCAACTTTTTCTACCAAACATTAAATTCCTTCCAAATATTGATTCCTGAATTAAAAAAAAGCATCCAAAAAAGTCAAAGGTCTAAAATCATCTTAAAAAGCAGCTTTATTCCAAAATCTACTTTTCAATCTGTGTTTCCAAACGGAGAGTTTTGTTGATTGGTTTGTCTTGGTTCTTTGGGATTGGAGAAAATCATAAAAGAGACATAAAGAGGGAGGGGGGGGGGGGGGGGGGGGGGGGGGGGGGGGGGGGGGGGAAGAGAAATATAAATCAATCAAGACATCGAATTCAACAAAACAAAAAATCAACCGAATTTGCTGGAAACTTGGCTGGGTCCGTTTGAAAACACATATTGAAAAGTAAATTTTAGAATAAAGCTGTTTTTTAAGATGATTTTAAACCTTTGACTTTTTTGGGATGCTTTTTTTTAATTCAGGAATCAATATTTGGAAGGAATAATGTTTGGTAGAAAAAGTTGCTTTTCAATTCAAAAAATCGATTCCGACCAAAATGCGTTCTTTTTGAGATTTTAAAAACACGGATTTCGAGAGAGAAATTAAAAGGAATCAAACTTTTGATTTCGCCGGAATCCGACCCGTTTGATTGCGTGTTTGGGCGGAATCCGCTTTTTAAAAAGCGGAATCGCCTCCAAACGCGCTACCAAACGGAGTATCCTAAAACCACTGTTCAACTCAGGTTTTCGTTCTTGGAAAAATTTGTGATTTGTTGTATGTAGTTTAAATTCTAGAATCTTGACTTTGACAAAATGAGGAATTTTTTAATGAGGGGTGTAATTCACAATTCTTGATGAAGATTAGCTTCTAGAAGAAGTCCTATATTAAATTAGAGAGATATTAATTGATGTATGGTAGATTAAAAATTGAATTTTTTTTTTTTGGTTATGAATCATGAGTTTCGTCATCTTCAACAACTCCTCCCAACCAAACACAAACGCCGACTGTGCGTGTTTGTTGGTTGGTCTTGCAGGAATTTTCATTTTGTGTTGGGCATAAGAGAATCAAAAAGAAAAACAAATGATTCAGCTCAAATGGGTACCCATCAATTGAAATCATTTCAATGTCTAGACACACCCATTTGAAAAATGGTCTTCTGGAGAGGGCATAAAAATGGAGTCTTGTTGAAGGGTCCACGGTGGACAGAGCCGACAATTTGGGTCAAGCACGGCAAGTTTTTGTGATCAATGGTACTTGTTTCGTGTGAATCAGGTCTAAAATGGAGACTTTCACTGTCCTTTTTATTTCACAGAACCCCACATTGTGTAACATTTGAAGCTTTCTGGGGAAATTTTTCAAAATCTGTGCAAAACAGAGCAATCAAGTTGAAGCAGACAAGAAGTTTTTGTATAGATTCATGAGCTTCCATGATTGTAGAACTACTTTTTTTTTATTATTTCATAAGATCGAAACGTGACTCTCATTCATGGTGTTGTGGAGAGGTGGATTTCACTTAATATTTCGTGATAACTTTCGGCGTATACCAAATCATGTCGTCAAATCTATATCAAATCCATTCAATGATTAAGTAATAATAATAAAGATTTAACTAATTTTGTGTCTAAACTGATGTGAATGTAAAGCATGTGGTTACACAGTTTTTTTCACATACTCCAATTTCGGTCTCATATGCATCGATATAAAATCAACGGAACAATGACGTATACAATTTTTAAAAAATATAAAACCCATATATATTGGAATTAGGGCCCAGAAATGAATTCATGAATTCTACGTAACATTATCCATTATGTAAATGATAGCACACCCATATTTAAAAAAATGTAAGGATGACACTTTTTTATTTCACCAAATTGATCAATCTTTTGGTCACCAACACTCTTACATGTTAGTCACTCAATGTTTTATTTACTCGATAATGGAGAAAAAAACAGTCATTATTGTTGATTTTCTTCCTAATTTCAAGACTTTCAATCAAGAAAGGTGAAAAATGAACAAAATTTATTTTAAAAAAACTTATTAATAACCACAAATGCTATCAATATCAATTCAATGACTCAATTTATAATGGTCACAAAAAGAATAATAAGGATGATTGTTTTTTTTTACTGATTCAAAATCAATTGGTAGTTGATACACAATCTATTTTACATTCTTATTTAAGGCAGCATATGACATCACCTAATGTAGTATATATACATGTCACTGTATCAATATATGCCCAATTACAAAAAAAAAATTAAAATAATTGAATTCAATATTTTTAAGTGTAATGTTTCATTTTTTTAGTAAAAGAATTTATTTCATTAATCAAGTACATATATTTTCAAAAATCAAAATGTATTCACTGCAAAAGGGGGTTGAAAAGGACTAGACATTAATATTTTCTAGATCAATCTCCATCACTTGGGTCACTTGATAAAGATTCAAATTTTACTTCCTCTCTAGATTTCACCCAATCATAGATTCATAGTTAATCCTAGTTAGCCACCAAAATAAGTTTTATGCATTAAATAAGTCCATTTCATTGGGAGCACTGCAGACAAACTTCTTGGTGAAAGTGGAATCGTTGCATTTAATTCAGTTCATACTGGAAAATATGGAGTCCACGGAGTTTTTTTTTCTTCCTTTTTTTCCCTATTTTTTCCTTTTCTATTGGTAGGAAGAGTCACAAAGGTTGCCCATTTATTTAGACTATTCTGTTTACAATATATCCTTTTCAGTGATCACATTTAAAAATTTAGAAAATGATATGTTTAGCTTATGTGCAGCCCCAATTACGATTTACATCAAAAAAAAATTTAAAATCATACACTCTCCCATTAAAATACATGTAATTATATAAAATTAAATATATACTGAGATACATTATTATATTTTTTTTACTGTGAAAATAATTTTTTTCACCATACACTATTAGAAAATCTCATATATTATGATAGCGCAGTATACTCATAGTGTATGAGACTAGGGGTGGTAAACGAGCCGAGCTTTGACCTGCTCAAGCTCGGTTTGGCTCGGGATCAAACTTCATTTTGTGTTCAAGCTCGGCTCGTTGGGCTCGTAAAAAACTCGGTTGAAGCTCGGCTCGGACTCGTCTAGTTAAAAAAAAAATTTGTTTAGCATTTGAAAAATCATATTTCACAAATCATAACACCTTATATATATATAAGTAATATAAGCTTGGGCTCGGGCTCGGACTCGGCTCGTTTATCTTTTTTCTGTTAAGTAAACGAGCTCGTCTATGCTCGGGCTCAACTCGTTTACAAATCAAGCTTTAAAAATTATTCAAGCTCGGCTCGTTTATCTAAACGAATGAGTTTGAGCGAGCTTTAACCGAGCCGAGTCCAAGCAGAACCCGAGCTGCTCGACTCGTTTACCAGCCAGCCCTATATGAAACTGTAAAATAAGTTGTAAAACAGACCAGTGTTCTGATATGTGGTATGCGGTTTACGTGCGGTTGGGGTACCGCACAGAGTATATGCGGTATGCGGAAATATATACGGGAGTATATGCGGTTTTGTAATATTTTATAAATAAAAAATAATTTAAGGTAATGATAAAGTATAATAAATGTATACATAATCAACAACATTATTAAACATATATTAAATAATAAAAATAAAGTTTACCTTGTCACCATTTCACATTAACATATTATAAAAAAGAAATTAACCCATGTGAAACTTTCAACATATTATAAAATATAAACTCATCTATCACTTTCACATTAATAATATATTATTAAAACAAATGAAAACCATGTGTCAACTTTCACATTATTAACATATTATATAAAAAAAAAGGTGTTAGCCTATGTGTCAAATAGAGAGAGTGTGTGAAAGTTTCAAAAATAAGATATGAAGACAGACTGTGAGGGAGAGAATGAGAGATTGATTATGAGATAGAGACAGATTAAATGAGAGGGAGAACATATTTAAAGAAGAACTGCTAAAGAACACGAAGTCGAGATGAAGAAGATGATGACCTGAAGATGAATCGCTGAAAAAGAGAAATCGGAGCCTGGAAGGTTGGACTTCGGAGAAGTCGTGCTCGGGCTGAAGAAGAAGAGCCTCTGTTAGGGCCGGCAGAAGAGGGAAGAAGAAGACCCTTTGTCATTTTTTTTTGTATTAAATGGGTTGGGCAGGCCCATTTTTGCCGACCCGTTAAAAAATCAAAACATATGCGCCCGCTTGCGGAATCGGACCGCATATGCGGGCCTGGCCCGCATATTGTCCGATTCTCTCGAAATCAGTTCGGTCTACTGACCGAACCGTATGTGCAGCCGCATATGCGGCCGCACAGGTCGATTTTCAAAACAGTAAAACAGACTGAATGTATCAGCGCTATTAAAAATTTACTCGGTTCTATTTTAACAATGGCCCACATTTTGAGCAATATATGAAACATAATTATAATATAGAGTGAATGACAAATTTAGGCATTGATTAGTCTATTTTGTATTTGTTGACTGGATAAGCGTTTTATCCCCTCTGTTTATAATATAATAAATAAAAAGTAAAACAAATTGACAAGGATTAACTAAATTATTATTCAGCTTGACTCTATATCTGTTTCTGTTCGCATCCGAATACGGCTGAATACATAAAAATCAATTTAATTCATCTTGGCAAGGGAATAATCATTGGGATAAAAGAAATAGCAACAAAAAAAATAATAAGAAAATATTTTTTTGTAAAAAAATTCAAATAAAATATGTATAATATCTTAATTTTGAAAAAAAATAGATTATTTTATACCAGAACATTTATCCTTTTTTTAATAGTTTAAATAAAAACATACATTCGTCAATAAAGTCCAAAGTATGCCCTTTTTCTTGTGCTGTGATATATTATCCATGTAAAACGTCGAGTCTCTTTTGTTGTTTTATAATAATTTGGAAGTGAGGCCCTTGGTGGCCCTTTTCAACTGCATCACCTAAACGAGTTATAATCATTTTAGACACCCATCAATATAATGATTAAAAACTATGAAAGACACATCAAAAAAAGTATTGAAGACACTTGAAATATGAAATGCACATCAAACATCCCAAATAAACTTTATAAGGACTAAAAAGTCACAAGTGTACGGGACATTTTTAAAAGGAAAATGTTAAACTACATATTTCACAAAGCGCATCACATATTTTTATTTTAAAAAAAAAATTATATACCTCATTACTTATTTTTATATATAAAAAAACTATATATACTTTATAAAACATATTTTATTTGAATAATATTATTTATTGAAAATATAATTTTTTTTAACGAGCTATATATAGTGGAAGGGTCAACAAATGTAAAAATAACTGAAAGCTCGTTTAAAATGGCCTTAGGGTGTGTTTGGTTGTGCAATTGCAAAACTGATTATGCAGGAAGCTCACTTTCTCAGTTTTTTGAAATCGCAGCTTTTGGACACTATTTGTCTGCAATCGTTAGATTTAAAAATGCGATTGCAAAACTATCTGGTTATACGATTGTAAATGCAGCTTCCTGCAATCGCAAACGCTGCGCAATTGCGCAACCAAACGCACCCTTAGCATGATATGACCTGTCTTTGTTTGGGCCACTTCAGATTATGCCCAGGCCCAATAGTAATTTTTGGGGCCACAACCCCAACCAAACGTGGCCCAAATTTGAATGGGCTGTTAGCAATTTTGTGTAATGGAAAATGTGAAAATGTTAAAAATGAATGCAGGCATTTTTGCATTTTTTTTTCTTCTAATCTAATAACTTTGGGAATGCTGGAATGACTAGCAATTATGTCAATCTCTTTAGATAACAACATCCCCGGAAGCAGAAATTGTTCAAAAACATCAATGAAGAATCCAAGTGATACACAAATATTGCGGATAAAAAGAGATGCAAAATTTTATATCAATATAAAATTAGCAACCTTACACTCCATAACTCTAAATCCATAAAATAAAAGCATATCCAAATCAGTTGTGCCTCAGTTTAAAAGCCTAGCAATAATGGTTTTACTCATAGCAGAAGAAGAAGAAACATAGGCAATATTTTTTTTTGATGGATTGGTAGACAATTGCTACCCCAATATCATTGATAAAACGAGGTTACAACATCCAATCTTAAGACAAAGGAAAATATACAACAACACGAGATCGGATAAAATAGATGAGGTATCTACCATATCCATCACTGGATATACTTCACACTCTACCCCGTTCCGACATCGACGTGCCCGCCTCTATGTAATTCGATCGTGTTGGCGCCCACGATGAATTTACCCCAATCTCTAATGCAACCTTCAGCTGTATCCCATAAGTTTTCCATATAAAATCTTTGGCCCCGGAATATCACCGAATTTCTCGTCAACCAAATCGCCCAAAGCCCCGCTGGAATCACCAATCGCCAAACCTTTGCTTCTAAACTACGGTCACCCCTGCACGTGAGCTTTCTCGTAGCCTCCCAGAACTCACCCATCGATGGGTAGTTCAAGCGGTGGTTACATCGCGCACCGAGTCGCAACCATAACCCTCTTGCTGCCATGCATTCTCTGAACAAATGATCCACAGTTTCCTCCCCTCCATTGCAAAGAACACACTGAGTAGAAATGTCGGGATTCCACTTTGCACAATAAACTTTTGTTAAAATTCTCTCCTGCCCCACTAACCATACGAAAATCTTGATTTTGAGAGGGGCCGCCGATCTCCAAATGAGGCCCTGCAACGCAACCATCTCCGGTCTGTGTGATGCCGACCGTCTCCACCACCGGTATCCCCTACGCACTGTGTACTCCTCGTGCCCCCTTCTCCCCCATCGCACTCTGTCACTGCTTCCTGTCACTAACGGTGCGCTCGCAGTCATCCGTGCCAAACCTGTCGCCTGCGTGGACTCTGCCAGCGTCGGAGCCCTCAGGAACCGCAGACGCCAACCATTACCCTCCCAGGCCTCCTCCGCTCTCCCCTCCTGGTTGAGGGCGATATGATACATCCCCGGGAAGTATGACATGAGTGCTTCTTCCCCGCACCACCGATCCGACCAAAACAATATTGAACCACCGTCTCCTGCTTCCCACGAGCAAGAACGCACAAATTGTTCCATCCCCGCAAACCATCCCTTGCATAGGCCCGAACATCTTCTGGATATCCAAGGTAGATGCGATCCCGCCGCCAAAGGATATCTTTCTCTGAAAAGCCTCACCCACAACGGGGTTGGCTTTGCCAACCATTGCCATACCCATTTGGCGAGTAGTGCGAGGTTCAACTCTTTCAGCTTTCTCACGCCTAGACCACCCTTCTCCTTTGGTAGGCAAACCAGATCCCATTTTACTAAGTGTGGCTTCCTCTTCTCCTTGTTGGCTCCGCACCATAAAAAGCGTTTACGAATGGCTTCCATCCTCTTCTCCACCCCTACTGGCATTCGAAAAATAGATAAAAAGAAAATCGGCATGCTAGATAACACCGCTTGAATCAGGGTAACACGTCCGCCAATGCTTAGTAACCGGCCCTGCCACCCGTCTAGTTTTCGTTCCATTCGCTCCATTAGTGGTGCCCACGAGCTGCCCATCACCCTGTTCCGTACTAACGGCAATCCCAAATGCCGCGTCGGTAGCGCTTGCATCGGACATCCCAACACGTTCGCCAACTCCATCGCCTCCTCCCATTCAATGTTGATTGGCACCAGAGCACTCTTGTCGAAATTAATGTGTAACCCGGAAAGCATCTCAAAACACCGGAGGATGAAACGAAAACCTTTTATCGATGCCACGCTCGGAATGCTAAACAGTATTGTGTCGTCAGCGTATTGCATAATCGGCACCACGGTACCGCCCGGAGCACAAGCTAGCCCCTCCACCCATCCATCCTTCGCAGCTGAAACACACATCCTGCATAAAACATTCGCAACCAAAGCAAAGAGAATAGGGGACAGTGGATCCCCTTGTCTGAGTCCCCGGTTGATAGGGAAGAATCCGTGTGGTTCCCCGTTCACCATCACTGACGCAGAGGCCGTGCTGATACATTGCGAAATCATTCGCACCCATAAATCTTCGAACCCGTGCATACGCAATACCTTGAATAGGAAATCCCAGTCGATGTTGTCATAAGCCTTGAAAAAATCCAGCTTAAGTAAAACCCCCCTCCGACCATCCAGATAGCAGCTTGAAATGATCTCTTGTGTAATAGCAAATCCCTCCTGTAAATTACGACCAGGGATGAAAGCTGTTTGGAACTCCTCAATCAGGTATGGGCTGACCTTCTTCAAGCGTCTGGCCAAAACCTTGGCAATTAGCATGTAGACTCCGTTCAGCAAGCAAATGGGACGATAATCATCCACGTCCACTGCCCCCGTTTTCTTCGGCAGCAACACTATCGCCGAAGAATTAATGCACCCTATGTTCTGTCTTCCTTCATAGAATTCCGCAAATAGATGTACGATGTCCTCCTTCACAATCCCCCAAAATGCTTGGAAGAAACACAGTCCGAACCCATCGGGTCCAGGTGCCTTGTCCCCGTCCGCGCTCCACAGTACCCCCTTGATCTCTGCTTCAGTAAAACTACCCTCCAAATCAAGAAGGTCCTCATCCCTCAACCGCCTAATGTCCTCATTCATCCACTCCGGTTTCCACTTCTTGCGCTTGCGGAACGCCCTTGAAATGGTGTACTAGACCCTCCTTGATGTGCTCGTCCTCCACTAATTCAACTCCGTCCATCACAAGCTTTTGTATACGGTTCACCCGCCGACGCTGATTAGCATGCTTGTGAAAGAAACGTGTGTTGTTATCCCCCGCTTTCAACCAAAGCGATTTTGACCGTTGTCGCCATTCGATCTCCTCTTTACGAAGTATCCCCGCGACACTCTCTTTCAGGTTAGCACGCTCCTCTCTTTCTATTCTCGAAAGCACCTGATCTTCCTCTGTTCGATCCAACTCCGCAATACGTGTTACACACCTCTCCTTCTCGCCATTGCGCTTGAGCTTCTCGAGCCTGCCCCATCGCTTAAGGCACTGTTTCAATCTCCTCAGCTTGAATGCCATGCGTTGTGCCCCCCTTAAGACGCCTACCCCGCGCTCCCAAGACTCCCGTACCACCCCTTCCAACTCCGCGCACTCCAGCCACCACGATTCAAATCGGAAGGTGTGCTTACGCCGTCCCCCTGAGTTGGACGCGAGAAGTAGCGGAGAGTGATCGGAAATGACCCTCGGTAGCGCAGTCAGTTCACATCCCGGGTAATGATCTTCCCAATCTGGACAGATAAATGCTCTATCAAGACGGGCCAAAGCCGGTGTGTCCCTCAAGTTACTCCAGGTGAACGCCTGATTTGTCAGGGGTATATCAAGCAGGGCTTCCTCCGCGATCCAGTCTGAAAAGTCCCGCATCGGAGTCGAAACCCTCCCCACTCTGTTCCGCTCCGAAGCAAATCTAGTGATGTTGAAATCCCCCAAAACGCACCACGGAGCCCGCCACATTGTCTTCACTTCCGATAACTCGAGCCACATCGCCTCCCTATTCTGCCCATTCGCAGGCCCATACACGTTCGAACAAATCCACCGCCACTCTGTCGATGTACATTTGAAGAGCACCGAAATAGAAAATACACCCACCTTTGACTCCAGAGCCTCCCACTTGTTCCCGTCCCAGCCAGTCATGAGCCCACCGGATGCCCCCACTGCGCTTTTTGACACCATCTCCGTAATACGACCCCCTCCCACGGCGCGCATTATACCTCCCTCCATATGCTCATATTTGGTTTCCTGAAGACAACAAATCTCCACCCCCTTCTCCTTGATAATATCCGCCACCGCACGCTGCTTAACGGGGTCGTGCAAACCCCGAATGTTCCACGAAAGACAATTCAACATGACGGATGGGACGAACTCTCTTCGGTCGAGGTTGGCATTGGCAATTGTGGGGAAATCGGCACCGCGTTCGTCTCCGTGCTGTCCGCACTCCCCGCAGCTGGGAATGGTTCGCCGTCGCTAAAAGCCTCGCGAATAAGGTCCACGAAACGCCGTTGCTCCTCCATACGCACAATCATGCCGATGGATCTCGCACGTCTACACACGATAATGTCCCCCTCCGACATAGTCTGTAGTGGAGGAACACCAGGCTGCTGTGGGGCCCCAACAATCCTACCCCCACCCTCCGACATCAATAGTGACAACCGGACACCTGCTGCCTGCACTGCCCCTTCAATCCGTTGCATGGAAACACGACGTTCTGCCCCTCCCTCCGACACCGTCGAACCCAACGGTAGCACTGCTGTGCATGACGGCCCCACTGGGTTACCTTTCGTATTGTTCCCAGACGGACTTCCCAGCAACACTGGAAACGATTCGATGCATGGCAGAGCAATCTCAGGCATTGACGATAGCAGAGCAATCTCAGGCATTGACGATGTCTGGTGGATCACGCGCATATCCGTGTGACAAGTGGGCCCATTGTAAAAATCAGAGTCGATCTTGTGGGCTAAGTCATTATCGGTAACCGGGTCCGTCCCCTTCCGACTCCAGGCCCACTTCTCGCTCCCGAATTCACACCCACCAACAGCCTCCGGATCCTTCCGTCCCACGTCCCTCGGGGAACTCGCCAACTCCCTGTACGACGTAGACCCCTCAGCAGGCGACGTCCCACCAGGTATCCTGACACCCCTCTCCAGATGACCCGCTGGGCTCGAACGTACCTGTGACAGGGCCACGTCCGCCTCAGCGCCGCATCCCGAGACTGTTTTCACCTTTACCACACTCCTCCTCGTCAAGTCCGATGTGATCTGCGCCAAACCCTCTGCTACCGTACGCTGTCCGTCTCTGCGATTTTGACCTTTCGTGCTGTTCACGTTCCCATTCTCAGACCGCTGTACCGACGGGGGTCTCCCTCCGTACCTCCCCGTGCTGGCCGCGGTGCACTTCTCGGCGCCCGACGCTCCCGCCACCTCCGCCCAAGAACGCTTGAGCCCCTCCCCACTTTCCGAAACAGAAATGTATATGTCGAACCATTCTGCCCCACATGCCACACGCATCTTCCCTACCGGGGGTGGTATGTCCGCTTCTAGGATCACTTCCTTAAAGAACAACCCCTCCACGTCCATATCGGCCTCCGTGACGTCAATGAGAGTGCCGAATTTCTCCACCAGCTCCGAAGCGCACCCCGCGTCCATCCAGTGTAACGGGAGCCCTGTGAGTCGCACCTTCCACCGACGCACCATGACCGGCCGCCCTCCCATCTCCGGACTCCATCCCGACAGCGATAAATTCGTGTCGCCGTCCGCCATTGCCCCCGTCTTCAGCATATCGTCCCTTACCCTCGCGATCGGGACACACACGATGAACGTGCCGTCCCCAACCCGACGAACCCGCGTACAAGCTTCCGCTCCCCATCTGGATCGTACTGCGTCCTTAACCCCTGCCAACGTGGGCTGACAATCCTGCGCCACCGCCACGATACATCCGTCCAAAAAACGACCCGCCGCTCCCACCAAGTGTGCTTTCGACAACCTCATTAGAGGAACCGCCGTCATCTCCCGTTGTGGCGCCGTCATCTCCCGTTGTGGCGCCGCATCTTCGACACGTCGTGATCCTCTGTCGACCCGACACATAGGCAATATAAACTAGTAATATAGCTATTCTTCATGATAAGAACTCCATCTACATCTGTGTTTGAATCTTCTCTCCGATCAGCACTCGATTTATCTCATCAATCATGTCGGGTCTACGCCATGCCCAAGCCCGAATCATTTTATCCATAGTCATCCCCATCTCATGCACTTGTTCTGTAGCCTCTTGAATCCAAGCATAACTCGACTCGATCGATTGCGAAACATCAATCTGATACACAAAAAAAACAAACAACGATATTAATTAGATTATCTTTACTACACTAACATCACATATATTATGTGTTGATCAGATATTAAAAAAAATATGAACACTTCAAATTATGATTACCTTGCTCTCTCCACTGTGATTCAACATCTCTGAATCATTGTTTTCCTTTGTCTTCTCGCCAACATTGTTAACATTCACTGTGATGGGAGTTTTTTCTTCTTCATCCTTATTTTCATGCCTTGTCTCGCCAACATATGTATGATAAACTCCAATTGAAAGATTATTTAGAGGAGCTTCCCTTTTCTTAATCATCTTTTGCTTTTTCTTCTTCATCGAAACGAAGTCCGCCCTTAAAACCGCATCTACATGCCTATTGAGTGCTCTTCGAGTTCGAGGGGTTGCACAAAGTCTTGTAGATCTTCTCAGTCCGTCCATGTCTGCTTAGTGAGAATGTCTAAGACAAAGAAAAAACAATAATTAATGACAAAAATTAGCAATAGATATAAAAAAAAAGGGATATATGTTCAAGAATCAGGTGAATCTAATCAATTTATTGACAAATTTGATAATTATTTAAACATGATGTATAAAATTTTCTACCTATATATAATAAAACACATTAGTTTCCACAGTAACATTAACTATTCCTACGGTGTCTCACTGTAAATCATCTTTGCTAAATTTTCGGAGTCTTCTTAACTAACATATTATTTAATAATAATGGATTTACAGTAATTCACAAAATTATGTTCCAAAAAAGATATCTGACTAAGCTACTTTTCCGCTTGATTTTAACCAATCAATATCATCTGTATTCATGTGTAGTTAGAATCATATATTATTATTCGAATCAAATTAGGCAACAAAATTAAACCCCCCAACAAGAAAACCACCAAGAATTGAATTCAAACAATGTCCCCGGACCAGCTAGCTAT
The DNA here is from genome assembly GCA_030737845.1 of Acorus calamus. Taxonomy (NCBI): domain Eukaryota; kingdom Viridiplantae; phylum Streptophyta; class Magnoliopsida; order Acorales; family Acoraceae; genus Acorus; species Acorus calamus. The sequence continues at coordinate 5,787,461 of CM060862.1, read as the reverse complement.
GACACATTGTATTATTCTAATTAATTACAAACAGTAAAATATACTGGTAATCAGGTTGGGTGATGAGAATTAGTTAAATATATGTGAAAATCACATATAGTTAAATATATCTACCATATCTCACTATAATCTTTCTTTGCTAATTTTTCAGAGTCTTCTTAACTAACCTGTTATTGAATAAAGGAGTTTTATTATATATCTCAAACATACATGTTCCACGTAGGCTTTGCTAATTTTTCAGAATCTTCTTAACTAACATATCATTTAATAATGGAGTTTACGGACTTGGCTTTTTTTTTCGCTTCATTTCAACCCAATCAATATCATCTATATTTCATGTGTCATATTATTCGAATCAAATTAGGCAACAAAATTAAAACCCCCAACAAGAAAAACATCAAGAACTGAATTCAAACGATGTGCTCGGACCAACTACAACATATTGTATTATTACTATTCTAATTACAAACAGTAAAATATACTGTTGATCAGGTTGGGTGAGAGACATTTTTTGGCCAATAAGATTAACTAGCTTAGATGGATATATATTATTTTTTTTGGTTATATGATTTTCACATAAAAGGTATTGTTTCTAATTAGTCCAACTAGATCATCTATGTTTGACACTTAAAAGGATATTAACCTATGTATCATGTTGGATCATTGGATCACAATATCTTAACATTTCGATAACAATTGGGGGAGAATCCAACCCAAGAACAGGTTAATTTGATTATTTTCAGTTCAGATCAAATAAATGAAAAAAAAAATAAAAGAAAAAAGAAAAAAAAAAGAGAACAAAGAGTAGCACACATGAAAGACTAATTAGAGTAGTTAAAGCATCAAAACGTTATGGATGTTGGGGAAGAAAAAAAACAAAATAGCACATGGAAGGGCAAAAAAACTTAAGCAAAAACAACAAAAGAAATATAAAAAAGCATTGATGATCATGAAGTACCTCTAATTCTTGTTTTCTGTATAAAAAAATTAAGTACCGATGCAATTATGCAAAGCTAGTCCAACTTATCCATATATATAGAAGATGAAGAGAGTCGGTAAAAACTCCAATTTAAATAACTTGGGTGTCAAGTATACACAGTTACCTTTTATTATTTTAGGAGGGTATGATTGATATGCCAGCTGTATATTTAGTTAATTAAATTTCAAGCTAATCGAGGCTATTAATTTCACAAAGGTTTGATCCTCTGAGGTTTCCTTTTTTATTGGTGGGTAAGGTTTCCTTTTTTTAAACGTCAGTAAATGAAAACATTGCCTAATTCAACACACCTTACCACAAATGTAACATTTATATTTATTAATTATTCTAAAAAAATTATCTATTTAACTAACTAGTGGAGTTTTATTCGGTCATTTAATATTGTTGTTAGCCTCACTATAATCCTGCGTTGTTAATTTTTCAAAATCATCTTTAATTAATAACCTACTGTCAACTAATTGGGTTCATTGTATCTATATTTCATTTGAAATAACCCAAGAATTCCTATAAATAAGAATTACAAATATCTGAATTCTATTTCCCTTCATTTAAGCCAATAAATAAGATCTATATTTCTTAAAATCACATATAGTTAGAATCGTATTAATCAAATTAAATTAGGCAACTTACCAAAAAATAAATAAATAAATTAGGCAACCATGTTAACAGTTTCATATTTAATTTTTTGTTGATAAGAACCCAATGCGAACCCGTGAAATGGGCCCCAATATATTTATGCAATACGAACCAACAAAAACAAAAAATGATACATCCAACTCTAATTGCAGTCTACAATTTTTTTTCTTTTTTCTTTTTTGGAGCATACACAATATTCATACAATTTTTTTTAATGGTAATTAGTAACAAACAAAAAAATATAATGGATAATTTTTTAAATTAGAATTTAATTCTTTTTGTACAGCTTATACCAGTCCCCCTTTTTTTTTTAATTGTCATTGACCATATGTCATGTTTAGTCTAGTTAGGTCACTTTTTAAACTCTCTTTTTTTCTATTCTAAATAGGCTTGTTTTGATGATAAGGTCATAAAAAATGAGACCAGAAATAAAAAAGAATCATCAAATAAAATAGGAAGAAAAACAAAAGAGAAAAAAAAACACATTAAAAAAAAGAATATAATAAACAAAAAAGAAACTAAAACACTAACCCCCGTTTATTTCCTGTATAACCCCCGGATAACCCCGGATAAGAATTTTAGAGTATTTGTTTATCCCAGATAAAGTATGCCAGAATAAACCTTGATAAAGTGGTATATGGATTCCAATCAACCTCTGGAATTAAAGTTATCCAAGGTTATTCCACCCAAAGAATATGTGGGTTCACTGTCAAATCAATTGTCATCACCTCTTATAAATCACCTGTGAAATCAACTATCATTATTTTTTTACCTTTTATAAATCATTATCCATATTTTATTCACATTTTACCCAAATAACAAAACATTTATTCTTACGTTTACCAACAACAATAATTCAAAACACAACCAAACACAAAATTATTTATTCTTATTTATACTTACTTATATTCGGATAAATATATACCCTAGAATAAAACATATGACCGTTCCAAATGGGGATTAATACAAATAAAAATATGAAAAATAGTACATAATACATAACCCCCCAAAAAGAACACTATCATTTTTTTTCTTTAAAAAGGAATAAAAAAGTTAAGAAAAATAAATCTTGGAGTTCATTTTCACTTATTAGTTTGTTAATGAAAAGATCATCTTCATTATTAAATCAAATTAAAAAAATCTCAATAAAATGGAACAAACGAAATTAAAATGAGGCAAAAAAAAAAAAAAGAAATGGATAGGTTCTAAAAAGAAAATAAAATAGTAAAATAAAATAAAAATTAATATTCAATGATACATAAGCTGAAATAGTGTTCAAAAACTATGATTTTCAAAAGACAGCGGGGTGAGCTTCTTGCATAATCAGTTTTAAAACTTATATTCCTGTAGAAACAGTTTTGTAATCGCACAACCAAACACACCCTTTAGGCTTTCATCTTGCTCCTCTGTGCCCGTGGCTGCCCCACGTTGCTCCAACATTTTCACTGAGATAAGCTCATTAAAGTTTAATACAGTTAGCGGGGTGGTCAAGATACATCCTCTCCAAAGGAGAGGTCGCGAGATCGAACCCGTCCTTACCCACAAAAAAAAACAGAAAAAGAAAAAGAGAGAGAAAAAGAAAAGAAAAAGTTCAAAACAGTTTCATAAATTTGGTAAAATGTGTGGGCACTTTAGAGTATCTCTAATGGAGTTCTTCATTTTGAAGACTCCCCAAGATTTTTAATAAATGAAGATCCTTCAACTCTAATAGGGTCTTCATTTTGAATATTTATTTTTGAGTTTTGAAGATCCACAAACTTCAATGGTGGATCTTCAAATTTTTTGGTGTGGATTTTTAAATCACTATTTTGAATTGTTAAAATTATCATTCTACCATTTGTCTATTTCATCTTTATTGTTTATTAACATTTATGTATCAATTTTAATGCAAATACCCAAATTACATCAACTCTATATTCACATTCATTTTTTCGATTCAATGAACTATTAAATTTTGTTATTATGCCACTATAATGTTTTGTTATATGTCATGATAATGTTATAGTTTCATTCCGATTAATCCGACAGTTGAACCGATGACTCTTATCTCATTAGTATTTTCGATTCAATGAATATTCAGATTTTGAAACATTGTTTTTGAACTTTAAATAAAATTCTTTTGTGGCAAATTTAACACACATTTTTTTAAAATTTTATATTTTTATTAACTAGAAAAGTCAAATTAGAAATTTATAATAAAGTATAAGTTAAATGTCATTTATCAAACCCCCTGTTATCCTCAAAATCAAACCCGACTTTGTGAGCTTATTTAGTATTTACTCTTACACATACATTCATGCACACGCACGCACATATACAATTTTTGAATATGGGAATCCTCAATGAACTTTTCTAATTCGGGAGACCGTTCTTTCTTTTCTTGTTTTTCTGTTTGTTTTTCTTGTTTCTTCTGTTTCTCGCACCTCCTCAAATTTATATTTCAAATTTCAGTAATGAAATCACAAGAACAATTTTTGTCTTTAAATATGACACTATTAACTTGAATATGCTCTATTTGAATATCAGTAATTGAAGGCATACATTTGTATGCATGAGGTTTGCTGAATTTTCTTGTCACTTACATTTTTATCAAAGACAGAGCAGATAATATATCGTCAAGAATAAAAGGCGGGGAAAGCAATGAAAAACTAATTAACAGTTGATGGAATCACACCATTTACATACTATTTTAGAGTTGGATGGGGTGTTAAATGTATTATGGGTAGTTTAGTCATTTTAGTTTTTTTTCTCTTTATGTACTATAAATATTAAATACAAACCCTAATAATATTGTGGTTTATTTTCTTTAATTCCTAATTTCTAACAAATATAAATTTAAAAAAAAACTTTTATCCCCTAATTAAATTACGATAACTAATTTTCAAAAGATGAGAGATTTTTTGACGTCCCAATCTCAAAACATCAAAGTCAACCCTATTAAATATAAATTTTCAAAAAAGTCCAAATTTTGAAGAGCACACCTCCGCTTGTCAACAGGTAGAGTCAGGGCCGACCACCCGGATCAACTAATTTTGATTGTCGGATCCTTCAAGTAAGGGGGATCTTTGAGATCTGGGTTGGGTCCACAAAAGAAAAACTTCATCTTTACAAAACAATTTATAAATTAAAAATCTAACATAATTTTCAGAACATATAACATAAAAATATATTAACCTATGCATTGAAAAGATTTTAAATAAATTAACACAAATACATAAAAACCAAATATAATATTTAAAGTATTACAAGTTACAATAACACCCAAAATACTTATGCAAAAAACCAACCAAATTATACACATTCAAAAGTTAATTGATCAAAATACTGAAATAAGTTAATCAAAGTTAAAAAAAACACATTGCATTACTAAGTTACTATATATTATATGATCTTATATATAAATAGTCGGGTTTTGAGACCATGTGAACAAGTCAGGTAGATCTGAACTCGATCCGATTTTATATTTGGGTCTACTAAATCAGATAAATTATATGTGTAACCGGGCTGAGTTAGGTCTGATACGGATCTGACCATTGATAGAAAAACAAAACGAAAAAGTCTTGCTTACCCAAAAATAAGAATTAATTAAAAGAAGCACTTATTAACAAAGAAAAAAAAATATGTTGAGGACGCCCTTAACGGTTTTTGGCTGGCCTCAACGGCAGACACGTGGCTTGATATGAGTCCATGGAGTTTTAAAGAAAAAACAACTTCTTGGGTTGTTTTGTCTTTTTGCATTCTTGGGTTGTTTGACTTGTGTTTCTTCTTTTTACCCACAAAAATAAAAGTACACGTAGGAAATTTAGTTCCATTTTTTTGTGTTATTTTAATTGCAATTTTTTTCTTTTACTTTTCAATGGATTACACAGATTTTTTTTTTTTAAATAAAAAAAACTCTGCCTTCACGGTCACTTAAATTTCATTAAGTGCTAGAATCAATACACGGTTATATAAACGACGTGATTATGTGAAAAGTTGTTTATAGTTTCATCTTCAATTTACATTAGTTATGATTTTAAAAAATATAATATTTTAAAATACGTTTTTAAAAAATAAGCACATGTATTTTAATGAATTATGTGAATTCATTTTAAAAAATAGAAATAAATTTTTTTAATTAATTAAATAATTAATAAGTTATGGGACAACATAAAGAGCTATAATGAAAACCGTGCGTCACAAACAATTGAAAACACAAACTTGTGAACTTGTGAATGGATGTAGGATAAAAAGTTTGTAAAATTAATGGAAGATGCAGCACTTTTTAGAGACCTGCATTTTTTTAGAATGGAGAAATTTTATTTGAGTACTTGCTTTTATATATGAAAAATTATTCACAAGTTTCATTACATAGGCCTCATGTAAGCCACATGAGGTGGCATTGATGACACCATCAAAAATATCTTTGATTTTAATTTGATTAACCTCTTTGTATTAATAAAACAATTAGGTAAATGTAAAATTTCTTTTATACCCTCCTAAGTCATTCATCACTTAAAAAAATCATTCCGGCTTGCCTGTTCATCATTTGTGTCCAACTTCACCACCTCTAAATTTCTCTTGTCGTCCTCTATCATATAAGATGTGGTTTGACTGCCTTTCAAGCCTTCTTCTGGCCTCCACTTCCTCCAACCTCCATCTTCATCGTTTTTTTGAAATTCAGATACATTTTAAATGTAACCGACAAACCAATTGTACTAATTTATGTGATATTTTTCACATATTTTGGTGATATAGTGTTTTGATGTTGAAATTTGAATGTAGAATGTTGTTTAATATTTAAAGTTAGTTACATCTTCATAATTTTATTTGACTTATATGCATTAATTTTCATATGGTAATTACATTCCAAACTAATATGTATATTCTTACACTTTTTTTGAAACTAAGTTATATGCACGAAAATGTAACTGACATTTTTATATGATCTTAATGTTATGTCAAAATTCAATTACATTCATTAAAAAATGGATATGGAGGTTGAAAAATATAGAATCCGGAGGAGGACTGAAAAGGTAATCGAACCACCTCTCATATGATAGAGAGCGATAAAAGGAATCCAGGGATGGTGACACCGTTCATCAAAGATGAGTAGATCGGTCAGAAAGATTTTTTTAAGTGGTGGATACGTATTAGTAAAAACGGTTAGAAATAGGGGTAGTGTTGTACTTTATCTTTTTGTCCTTTTATAAATGACAACTAAACAGCCAATAAAAACTTGATACATCATGAGGCTTATGAGTATGACTTATATAATGGGGCATGTGTAGCAAGACTTTATATATTCATGTGCTTTGATATCATTGTACTTTTGTATAAATTGTTTATATTCGGTGCAACATTATACATTATTTGTTTCAAGTGAAAGTTTCATGGATATATATCCAATAAAAAAATCCAATTAGTTCAAACTTTGTTTGTTTTTTTTATATGGATTGTAACTCAGATTTCTAGGTCAAATATAATTACATTAAAAAAAAGTTACTTACATGGGTTTCATCAAATACATATATTTATACAAATACTTAAATATATAATGGATAATGCTTTACATACATGGATATAGAAACTTTTCTGTTTGACAACAATATGTTACATAACCAAGATTTAAACACTGATTACATAATATCATATTATAATTTACCTAGATCTATACTGATGGTTGCTTAATTAGATAAAATAATATGGTTACATATATAAGAATTTTCAAATTGCACGTAGTTCATAATTTATATATGGGCTGCTTACATATATATGTAATGTCTTTATTCTATTAAGCAACTATTAATCAACATTTACGTAATTCATAATAAAACAGTATGTAACTGGTGTTTAAAATTCTAAATCATAGTTGTGTAGCATATACATCTAGGGGCAAGTCATAATATGATAGTAACTGGTTTTTAAAATTTTAAATCAAAGATGTGTAGTATTTTTTGAAGGCAAACCAAAAAAAATTCAATGCCTATATATATGTAAACGCGATTCGTTATATGATTAATATCTAAATCAATACGGGCATTTGGTGTAACATATGTATGTAACTTAGTTTTAAATTATGAGTGGTGATACATAGGCCTCAAATCACAAGCCCCATTCACAAGCCCCATGAGGTGTCATCACTTTATTGGTTGGTTTTTATTGGTTTGTTGACTTTTGAAAAAGTGTAAAATGGTAAAATACGGATATGCCTTTCATTAAAAATAGATCTCATTGACCCAAATCCCCCTTTTTTCTCTTATTAATATTTCACATTAATTTGAATTTTCTTATTTTAAAATTTAAGTATTTTGAAAAATATATCCCACTCTAAAATTTATCTATTTCAAATTTTGAATTTTAAAATTCTTATGAATTTTACATCAAAACTTACCTAATTTATACAAAAATTACCTATATTATTTTTCATCAAAATTATACCAAAATTTACCTAAATTACACTAAAATTATCTAAATAAATAAAAAAAAGTTACAGTTTTTTTTTATGATTATAACTGTTACATAATGTAACAGAAATGCATAAATGTAAATGTAACAATTTTATTATTGTATAACTGTGTAAATGTAACAGAATGTAACAGTGATGCATAAATGAAACATAAATATGTGAATGTAACAGTTTATAACATTCATGTTACAAAATGTTGTAGAAACAAAAAACGAGGAAAAATTATGTAGCAGACGCCCTGTAAATCAAACATTTATGAATAATAATATGATTGATCATTGAAATATCCATGAATTCGTATGTTAAATAACATTATGTTGTTACAAGACTATTACATTTTAAATGTAACAAAATAACAAAAAACTGTGTATTGCTTAAATGTGTCTCTTTTGCATCAAATCACATTATTCATTGACTGTTACATTTATAAAATGTACCAATATTAATCAATGCACAGATTCCACAATGTAAATACAACAAAATAATACCGAACCTGGCTCATGATTACTTCATATTCTCTATCTCCAATGGCGACCTCACTTTTGTAGTTTTCTCAGAGAGTCCATGTCTGAGACCACCACCACCCGCGTTTCAAGAGGTCGAACTTTTATGTTCTCCGATATCGTCGTCTCCTTAGAACAACTAAGAACAAACGAAGTCATTAAAGTTGAAGCACTCATTAAAACCACCATCACAACGAAAACTGAAGCAATCATTATAGAGACCGTCGCCACCGTTGCTACACACATGCACAAGACTGTTACATTTCAAATGTAACAAAAATCATCATCCGAAAATCTTTCAAAAATCACAATCATCATTTGAAAATCTTTCAAAAATCACCCGAACCTGCCCTTCAAGCCCGGGAGGCAGAGGAGGATGTGGAGTGTCGGAGGGAACCCTGATGCATCGGGAGGGGGTACTAGGGGTACTAGGGTTTCGTCGCGGATGTCTATGATTCCGGAGATAAGGCGTTGGGAGGAGACGAGGATGCCGGTGAGGTCAAAGAGGCGGCGTTTGAGGGTCTTGCCGGAGATGGAGGGGGAGGAGGAGAAGGAGAGGCACCATGTGTGGTGAAGAAATAATAATGAAGAAATAATGGTGAAGGAATATATGATTTTTAGAATTGATGATATCCACAATCATATGGATATATGTTAGGGTAGTTATTAAGTAAAAGAGCATAATAGGTAATGTCTCATTGTCACATCATGAGGTCTATTTGGGGCCTGTGAAATTGGGGCCTATGAATCATTATTGTTAAATTATATCTGTTCAGGACATTTGACTAAAATAAAAGGCAAATTCCAGTATTTATGTTAATTTGTAATTGAAACCAATTACTATGCAAGTTAGTGTTGTAATTGAGCAATTCGTTGTTCCTATATAAACAGCTCATATTTAAATTTAAATTACAGATGACCTTAGTTGAAATTTTTTATATATATGTAACCGCATTCTGCTATTTCAACAACCGTTAATATAGACTAGATAATTCATAATTTGATGGTACGTAACTGGTGTTCAAATCCTACCCACATATAACTTTTTGTCAAATATATATATAAATTAAAAGGTCTACTTTTTGGTCTAAAAAATGGTAAATCAATGCTTGATTTTATAACTGGTCTTTCTTTTTTGTAACCATGATGATCGTGGATGATGGATCCTCTTTGATGGCACCGGGTGGGGTGTGTTTTTTTTTTTGAGGTAGAAAGACGAAAAGACCCATGAGTGTGTTTTTATAAAACAATCCTAACGATTCCTGATGGTCCCTAGCAAAATTCGGTTGAGGACGTTCTTATCAACAGAATTTTTTTTTTTATATAACAACACCCTCAATTATTCAAATTCAAAAATAAAATCAGATCAGAAGCATTAGCCTTTTTTTATTATAAAAAACCCCCCTCAATTATTGTCTCAAAAAAATATCAATAGTCACCGATGACTCAATCAATCGGGACTATCAAAGTCTATGGAAATGGGGTCCACCAATTGAAAGAAAGCGGATGGATAGTTGACTCGAGAGATGTTTTTTGAAGACTGGAAACAGTATGTACTTCCTCCACTGTTCCAAAGGCGCTTTTAAATGTTTGATTTGTCTTGTCTGCAAGTATACTGGGCAGTCCAAATGCAATCTGTGGCTGTTTAAATGCTCTTGTCACTGTTCCTCTCCTCTTCTCTTCTTACCTTCCACTGAAATCAATTTCTTGCACAACATAACAGAGAGAGAGTGAGAGAGAGAGAGAGAGAAAGAGAGAGAATGGCGGAAGCAGCGATCTTGTCGGTGGGTCTGTGTGTTCTGCAGGAGATACTGGGCAGCGGTATGTTGAAAAAATTTAAGATGATAGGCGGAGTCCGTGGGGATGTGGAGAAGCTGCGCAGCAATTTGTCTGCCATTGAAGCTGTTCTTGCCGATGCGAATGAGCAGCGCGTGAAAAATAGATCCGTGGATGACTGGCTCAAGAAAGTGAGGGACGTCGCCTACCAAGTGGACGACGTGTTGGACGACTTCCGTTTTGAGGCGCTCCGTCGAGAAGAAGAAATTGGGGATCACGCTCTGAAAAAGGTTCGCTACTTCTCGTCATCCATCTAAAACAGTGAATTTTCAATGTAAAAACTTTATGTTTCTATAAATCAAGATTTTGGCATCTATGTACCTGATTTCGATTGACAAATGCCTCTAGGTAATTGAAATCCCAATTGATTAACCAACCAAAAATTCCCAAATCATCCCCTCCTCCATCTCGTCAGATTCTTTTACAAACATGTGCCCGGATTTCTAATTAATGTTTTTCATCCAAGAATCATCTTCTTCAAACATCTCCTCGTTCCAACCTCTCACTTTTCCAAAGGCTAAACGCCCCGTCCTTGTCACTGGACGGGATCGACGCCCCATCCCTGTAAGACTTGAATATGACTTTATTTTTTTTGGTTGGTGATACATTTATCCGAGATGTAATGAGTGAGCGATGTGAAGGAGAGTTTGGCGAGGATGTGATACACTAATGATGGGCAACGACTGCCGTTAATAAGCCCCCGTATGTTTTTTGTATAAGCTCCTCGATAACACTGGATAATAATTTTGGTGTGTTTGTTTACCTTGAATAACCCTTGATAAAATATGTCAGAATAAGCTGGGATAAAATGATATATAGATTTCAATCAATCCTTGGAATTAAAGTTATCCTAGGTTATTTCACACAATGAATATGTGGGTCCACTGTCAAATTAACTGTCATCACCTCTTATAAATCACATGTCAGATCAACTGTCATCACCTCTTATAAATCACATGTCAGATCAACTGTCATCACCTCTTATAAATCACATGTCAAATCAATCTAGGATCATTATTTTATTCTAGGGGTTACCATTTTGGATCCTTATTCATATACCACTTTATTCACCAGTTTATTCTGGCAAACAACAAAATATTTATTTTTATGTTTACCAACGAGAATAATTCAAAACACAATCAAACACAAAAGCATTTTATCCTTATTTATACTCATTTATATTCGGATAAATGTATATCCAAGAATAAAACATATCCCCGTTCCAAACGGGAGGCTAAGGGTTTACTCAACACATTTTTTGGGGTAAAAAAAGAAAAAAGAATACAGATGGAATGCCAAATAAACATATAGGCTCCATTGATCTAGTCTAAAAATAGGATTTTTAGGAATATTTTAATAAATGATTTATTTTATTTTTAAAAAACATTAAGAATGATATTTGTTGTTTCTTGTTTCTAATCTCTTTTTATTTATCTCATGTATTTTTATTTAAAAATATGTCACATCTATGTGATATAAATTAAATTGTTTTGTTAAGGGATAGTTTGATAATGTAAAATTAGACTTCAAGACCCGGAATGGTTCATGTTATTTTATTGAGTGAAATTACTTTACTAGAGATCAGTTTACCAGAAATTATTTTATCAGAAATCCTCATTCCATCAAAAGTGAATTCCTCCAAATAATCATTTTCAAGTGTTTGGTACATATATGAAAAATGATAAGGAATTCTATTTAAATGTCTAAAATACCCTTACTATTATATATATATATATATATATATATATATATATACATATATACTTGTAAAATTTATTTCTTTATTTATATCACAATAATAAAAAAGAATAAATATTTTATAAATATTTTTATAAATACTTAATTAATGCAAGTAAATAAAATAACCAATTATGTAATTAAACATATAATAATAATAATTTTTCTAAATTAGTTGAATATTATGAACTCCCCTAAAAACTAAATAACCAATTTTATTAGTTAGGATTCGAAGATATTGCTTTAGGCATAAACCCACATCACACATATCACATATTATATCAATATTATAATATCTAAACACATTGAAAAAAATAAAAACTAAATTTAAAAATATAAATTAATATATAATATATAGTGAAGATTTTTCACATCACATATAAAAAATTATAACATAATTTTTTAGTTAAAATTAAAATGAATATATAAATTCATTATATGGGTGGTTGGGAATTAAAAGAAGAGGAAGCTATTTATTTTAGAAGTGATACACATGGCAATTTCATTCATTTGTAAATGTTATAAATAGTAGTCTAATTTAGAAATCCTGGTGGAAATTGAGATTATCATCACAAACGGTGAGAATCTGATTTCATCCTATTTTTTCACATGAATGGATTTTAATTCCAGGGGAGTCTACAATTATTATCAAAATTATCACCAACCAAACACTGGATTTTATACAGTTTATTGGTAATTTCACATAGAATCAAATTCCATCGCAGAATGACATGAACCAGACGAGACCCAAAGGTAATTGATACATTTGACTTCTTTGTTTCATCCTAACCTCAATCTAAAACCAACATTTAACATAATTTACACTAATTACGCAAAAATTTAGGTGCATAAATGGAAATGAATATTTGAAAATTACAATATTAAAATGGGATAAAATTGTAAATAAAGTATTTAAATGAAAATATGAATTTTTTTCAAAATCGTATTTCATTTCAAAAGATATAAAAGATTCTATAAACAATTAAGTAAATACAAAAAGATATGTTGTTTATTTACATTTTAAATATCCAATGATTTTATTTAGTGATATTATCATATTCATATTTTAATATTGAAACTAGATATCAAAAAATAATTTAATACAAATTTCCATAACAAAAACAAACAATAAAAAAGAAATTTTTATTTAATTTTTATTTTTAAAAAAATTTGCTTCATGTAAAATAAGTTTCGTTGGATCACTTGAAATAAAACAGATCCTTAAGCCCCTGTTTGGATACATAATAGGATTTATTCTTAGATATTTATTTATCCGAGCATAAGTGATTATAAATAAGGATAAAATGATTTTGTATTGGTTGTGTTTTGAATTGAGAATCGTAAGAATAAATGTTTTGTTGTTTGTGTAAAATGTGAATAAAGTATAGATAAGGATTTATAAAAGGTAAAAAATTAATGATAGTTGATTTGACATGTGATTTATAAGAGTTGATGACGGTTGATTTGACAGTGGATCCACTTATTCTTTGGATGGAATAACCTATGATAAATTTATTCTAAAGGATTGGAATCCATATATCACTTTATACCACAAATTATCTGGGTTTATCCGGGCTTTTCAAACGGCATCCAAATTTTATCCGGGGTTATCCAAGGTTTATCCGGCATCCAAACGGGGGCTAAGGATTTTTTTGAATGCTTTTATTATTTTCTTTTACTGTTTTTTTTTTTTTTTTGATATGATGGTATCATACTCATTCACATATTTTCCAACCGAAGGTGCGTGACTTCTTCTCCAAATCGAATAAATTGGTTTTCCTATTTCACATGGGTCGTAAGTTGAAGAAAGTTCGGCATAGATTGGATTCAATTGCGAATGAGAGGCTTGTGTACAACCTGAATGTGCAAGTTCCTCAGCCAGTTCTTAATGCACAGGCTCAGATCGGGTTCAAAGATCAGGAACGTGAGACAGTTTCCTCTGTTATGGAGCCCATAATTGGAAGAGAGAAGGACAAAGAAGAAATAATTATACAACTTCTGATGACTGAGGTACCCAATGATGAAGATGTATTTACAGTCATTCCAATAGTTGGCATGGGTGGAGTCGGGAAGACAACCCTTGCTCAACTTGTCTATAACGATGATGTCGTGAAAAATACTTTTGATTTACAAATGTGGGTCTGTGTATCAGAAGACTTCGATGTGATGAAACTAACAAAATTGCTTATAAACGAAGCAAGTCAAACAACTCGGTCTGAGAGAGAGAATCAACCTGCTACCAATATTGAAAGCCTGCAACAACTGCATCAACGCCTTCGGGAGAAACTAAGTGGCAAGAAATTTTTACTCGTACTTGATGATGTCTGGAATGAACAGTGGGACAAATGGGAGAAATTGAAAGGTTTCCTAAATACAGGTGCCAAGGGAAGTAAGATTGTTGTAACAACCCGCATCCAAAAAGTTGCTTTGGTGATGGGAGCGAACAAAATTCATAATTTGAAGGGTTTGTCAGATAATTACTGTTGGGAATTGTTTGAGAAAAAAGCATTCTGCAGGAGAAGAAAAGAGGAACACCCGGAACTAGTTTCTGTCGGAATAGAGATTGTGAAGAAGTGTGATGGCTCGCCTTTAGCAGCCAAAGCTTTGGGAAGTTTAATGGTCTTTAAAGAAGATCAAAGTGAATGGATCGCTGTTAGAGATAGTCAATTTTGGAGTTCGGATGAAGTTGGACACAAAATTTTACCTGGCCTCATGCTCAGCTACTACCATTTGCCATCACATTTGAAACCATGTTTTGTTTATTGTGCACTATTTCCAAAGGATAATAAAATGGATGAGAAGACATTTATATGGTTGTGGATGGCAGAAGGCTTGATTCCACATTCCAATGATCAGAACCCCGAAGATATTGGCAAGGGATATCTCAAGGAATTGGTTTCTAGGTCCCTTTTTCAATCAAATGAATATGATGGTTATTACGTGCATGACTTGGTTCATGACCTAGCAAAATGTATTGCAGGGGATGCATGCTTAATGATACAAGTTGGTAGATCAATAAAGTTCCTCAATTTTGTTATTGTTTGACATTAATTTTTGATGAGAATACAACTGCATGTCCAAAGGAATTTCGTCAAACAGAATCTGTACGAACCTTAATTTTCAAGAGCAACAAGAATGAACAGATTGTGGAAGTTCTTCATGAGATGTTCATTACTCCAAGTAAACTGCGTGCATTGCATTTCCAATATTGCCCTATAAGAGAGTTGCCAGACTCAATTAGCAATATGAAACATCTTAGATACATTTGCCTCTCAGGTGCTAGTTTTAAAGCGTTACCTCAATCCATAGGTTCTTTGCGAAGTTTACAGATTTTGACAATCTCTAGTTGCAGAAATCTTGCAACTTTACCTGCGTCTCTTGGTGGCCTCCTAAATCTACAGGTATTATTATTTCTTTGATACATGATCTTTAAACAAATGGCTGTTTAAAACATCTTAATTTGTTACACCATCCTCCAATATGCTAGTGTTAATGTAATGAAGTTTGTGTTGGTTCTTTGTAGATTCTGGCAATCTTTAATTGCAGCAATCTTGCAACCTTACCTGCATCTCTCGGTGGCCTCCTAAATCTACAGGTATTACTATTTCTTTGATACATGATCTTTAAACAAATGGCAGTTTGAAACATCTTAATTTATTACACCATCCTCCAATATGCTAGCGTTAATGTAATGAAGTTTGTGTTGGTTCTTTGTATGCGACCAAAAATGCATACTTCGTAGTCTATACGTCTCAGTATTCTCAGCTTCTATTTTATTGTGTGTGCATGAAGTTTGTGTCGGGCATGCGAGACCAATGTTATTAACTCTAAATTTTATTTTATTTTTTACAGTTACATGAGTTACAAATTTTATGTTCTAATTATCAATCATTTGTGGTCTAGAAAAATATATTAATGAGTGATTGAAACGTATTCTGGCAAGCTTTCATGCATTGACCATCAGCGGGGGTTTAAACATTCACATTCATTGCAAAAAAATTGGTGGTCTTGCATTCCCCACAAATAACAAGTGAAGCACTTCCTTTTAGTGTTATTTAATGTCTCTTCCATTCTCTTTGCATTTCACAAATTTGCTTTCACTAGTGTTGAAACCATCTATTGGTGCCCTGAAAGTGATTCATTTCTTTGCAATATTTCTCATTCCTCAACATCTGTAGTGCTTGTTGATTCAATTCCTTATTTGGGCATCTAAAAGGGTTATAGTCTGTTTGTTGTGATCTCTCATAACTCACACCCTAGAGAGACAGTATCAAGAGGTTGTTTTTCTATGCGGTCAAAGCCGTACAACTTTGTGTATGAGGGGGGAACTATTCACTGAGTACAGAGCTCAGTTTACTTCCACTTTTCCTAGATACACAATCATATCTCTA
Organism: Acorus calamus; assembly: GCA_030737845.1. Taxonomy (NCBI): domain Eukaryota; kingdom Viridiplantae; phylum Streptophyta; class Magnoliopsida; order Acorales; family Acoraceae; genus Acorus; species Acorus calamus. The sequence continues at coordinate 5,770,913 of CM060862.1, read as the reverse complement.
TTTCTTTCTTTCTTTTATTATTAAATTTTAGCATATATGGCTATGGGTTATGTTTGATCTTTTTGGTTTTCATGTTATGGCTTATGTTTGATCTTTTTTGTTATAAAGAATTTGTGTATTGCTTAAATGTTTGAATGTCATGCACAACAATTTACAAGAGTCCATATGTTAATTATGGCATATGCAGGTCTTGGTGGTCAATCGTTGCTATCAATTTGAAAGCATGCCTTCATCGATTGGTGACCTTCGAAATTTGAATGTATTACGTATCATTGAATGTTCAAAACTTCAAATATTACCAGAATCTATGATGAAACTCCAAAAGTTAGATTGCTTGGACCTCCATTTGATCAATCTGCGAGAGCTCCCTAGTGGAATGAGTAACATGACAAACCTGAGAAATTTAGAGAACTCAGATTGTTATAGATTTACTCACATGCCAAAAGAGATGAAAAAATTGAACAAACTCCAAAAGTTGCCCAGATTCGTAGTAGACGAGGAGAGGGGAAGCAGCATTGCTGAGCTGCGACACCTACAACTTGAGGGAGAGCTAAAGATTTTGTCTTTAGGAAAGCTGAAAGACCCAAGTGCTGCCAGGGCGGCAAACTTGAAAGAGAAGGGTGGCCTTCGGAGATTACATCTATTTAAAGGAAGTTCTAAGGATGAGTCGTTGGATGATGTGGCTGTGGCAGTGCTCGAAGGCCTAGAGCCACCCCAAAACATCTGTGAGCTACGGATGTCTGGAGGCACTGAGTTCCCAAGATGGTTGAACATGGGTGAATCTTCTTACCCTAAGTTAGATTACATCAGTCTATTCCATTTTAGCCGATGTAAACATCTCCCCCCATTGGGACAGCTACAACTTCTTAAAACACTGGATATATATGGAATGAGTTTGATTGAGGTTGTAGGGAGAGAATTCTGTGGCGACAATGGGGATGATGTCGCATTTCCCTCCTTGGACAAAATTACATTTGGGAAGATGCCTACATGGAAAAAATGGTTGATATCAGAAGAAGAGGATGGGATCACTAGGCAACAATCAATGGCTTTCACTTCTCTCACACAATTGCAGATTTCTGACTGCCCAGAACTAACATCACTGCCTAGTCTCCCTTCACTTCGAGAGTTGCATATTTCTTGGTGCCCAGAACTAGCATCACTGCCTAGTCTCCCTTCACTTCGAGAGTTGCATATTTCGTGGTGCCCAGAACTAACATCGCTGCATAGTCTCCCTTCACTTCAAGAGTTGACAGTTAATAGCTCCATGAAGCTATTAAAAGCTGCAGGAAGCCTTAGAGGGGTCGGATCCCTCAAAAGATTGAAAATCTTAGGCAGCGGAGAGGAGGTGGGGGTCATGAATGGGCCACAAGACCTATCCAGCGTTGAGGAGTTGGAAATCATTCAAATTGGTGAGCTGGCTTGTGTGATGGAGAGCATGCACATCTCTTATCCTCCATTCAGAAATTGCGTATTTATTCCAATGCAATTACGGTACTGCCTGAAACGATGAGAGGCCTCATGTCTCTCCAATCTTTGAAGATCGAATGCTGTGAGAATCTGTCATCCTTGGGGGAAGGATTGAGGGGACTCACTGCTCTTAGGGAGCTATATATTTGGTGTTGTTCGAATCTGGGTTGTACGCCGGAGTATATGGGAAGTCTCATCTCACTCCAGTATCTTGATATTATGGGATGCCCACATTTGGAGAGAAGGTGCGAGAGGGAGAAGGGAGAGGACTGGCAACACATCTCCCATATTCCTCACATCAACATCAACATCGTTAAACTCCCTGTTGTTGAATTGACAGACAATCTGCGGTTGAAAAAAAGGCGATCAGTGTAGTGAAGGAACGATTACGTTCCACTTGATCCATCTATCTCACTCGTATACAGGTCTGTCTTTTACTTCCTTTTTAACCTTTGACAGAAAATTATACACACACACACACTTTTTTTCTTTTTTTTTATATTAATAGCTACGTGTCAGCACTCATTTCTCACATGTTTTTACTTTAGACAGAGTCCCTAATTGAAAATCAACCTTTTTCTGCATAGGACAGACACTATAATCGTTTTGATTTAAGCTTTTTTATTTTTTATTTTTTCAAGTCTTCTGTCCAACATGGGAGGCACATTGAAATATAGCCATTCGATTCATTTTGATGAGGTTTGACTTGCTACTTGCCTTCTTTGTGCCTAGGGCCCAAATGATGCGATCGATCTTCTTAAGGAATGATACGTCCGGTTTGCAACCCTCAAGTTTTTTATTTTTTTATTTAGGTATATATACTTAACTAATAAAATATATACTTTTTACAAAAAATGATGTGCTTTTTTGTACAAATTAAATTCATATGTTTTTACATTTTTTCATAATATAGTATATATAGATAATGTTTGTTAGGTGATTTCATACACTGCATCAATGATGTAATGATTGCAAATGGCTGTATTAGTGTCCTTTTTTTAAAGACATGAATTCATGCTTTGAAATGAAGTATATGTCTACTCAGGTTTAGGGGAATCAAAGCTATATCAAAGATGCCCATTGTATGCGTGAAGAATGAATTATTTTCTCCTTTTCAGTCTGTGTTGGTCTGTAACATATATAGGACTGTATCCATGTACATATATACAACTGTATCATGTTTTATATTCTACTTATAATATTTGACTAGATTTCATGATGCATTTTATGATAGTGCAATTTCTTCATTTCTGTACACACTATAAATCTTATCTGTAAATTTGTAGTGATAGATTTTGAAACATTATATAATACAGTGTTATAAATCTTATCTAAGTTAGGGCAGATGTGATTATGTTTTTTTCTTTTATGCCAGTGCAATTTCTTCATTTCTGTACACATTAGAAATCTTCTGTAAATTTGTAGTGATAGCTTTTGAAACATTATATAATACCATGTTATAAATCTTATCTAAGTTAGGACAGATGTGATTATGTTCTTTCTTTTATGCTAGTGCAATTTCTTCATTTCTGTACACATTATAAATCTCATCTGTAAATTTGTAGGGATAGATTTTGAAACATTATATAATACCGTGTTATAAATCTTATCTAAGTTAGAATAGATGTGATTATGTTTTTTCTTTTACTTCTTTTTTTTGGGTAGTGTTTGATCTATGTTATCTATTTATGCATGGCCTTTTAGTCTTCAAGATCGATTCACAAAGCAGCAGGTATGGATGCCTTTCAACATCTTCAACTGGAGTGATGAGCACAAACACATGGGCTTGGCTGAACCTTCAAGTTTGTGAGTCCATTATTAGTCTTTATATGAACTGCATTTATTTTCTCATCATTCCTTTATGTATTGTCAACTTGATTGATCGGGTTGTTATAATCAAACCTGTCTAGGTTTGATGGTGGGGATGCAGCAAATTCCTGGAAGGCGGGATATAAATCTTTAGAGCAGAGGTGAGCCAAGCATCTCTCTGTCTGAAAAATTTTGTGGTTACATATCATGTTGTAGCATTTTGTCCATTTGTTTAATTGATTTGCTCATTATGTATTTCTATTTATTCAGATTGCCTGCATGGCATACACTAGATCTGTCGAGAAGGTGCGAGAGGGAGAAGGGAGAGGACTGGCACCTCATCTCCCATATTCCTCACCTCCACATCGACCCACCTGAAGAAGAAGCAACAAGAAACCCAGGGTTGAAGAAAACAGGAACGAATGTGGTGAAGGAAATATTGAGTGCTTGCTTTCCCTTCTGCTTTTCCACATGATCCATCCATCTCATCTCACACATATATACAGCCACAGGTCCCCCCCTCTCTTCCTGAAATCCTTATTATTTACATTTCATATAAAAACTGCAACAGAGAAGTCTTTTACAGTATTCGCATCTACTTTTTCCCCATATTAACAGCTACATGTCAACATTTATTTTTCTTATATGCTTAACTTTGTCATATGTTCCATAAGTAATAGTCCTGCGGCCAAAAGTCCCTTCCCTATTTGAATATCCAATCTGTTATGTTATGGAAACACAATCATTTTTATTTTTAAATCTAAAAAATTGGTTGATTTTGGGTCTTCAGTCCAAAAATACAGGCACATAAAATCTTGCAATTCAATTCATCTTGACGGAGAATGATGTTAGCAATTTTTGTTTATTATCTGAATTGATGGTTTGAACTGCATGTACATTTTACTCAGGTATGGATGCCTTTCAATATCATCAACTAGTTTAATTGTGTCATTTTTGTACCATTATGATGAAACTTGTCTAGCTTTGATGGCGGCAAATTAATGGAAGTGGAGCTACTTCTAAGGGAGGCAAGCCTAATATCTTCTTCTGAATTTTCTGTGTTCACATATATATCTCATCCATTGAGCTCTGAAATTATGGTGCAGCAGTTTATGAATGTGCTTAACTGCTATGCTTATTATTATTTATGTAGATCCATCTATGCAGATTGTCTCCATGGTAGATGTTACAAAGCAGCAATGGATTACACTAAGAGGGGGGTTTTAATCTAATGATTTTGATAGTATGAGGTATTGTAAATGCTTCTTGTTGCTTCATACTCATCAGCCATCTTTGATTGATGCACTGAACATGGGAAAAATTTGTGCAGAAATATTGAAAGTGAAATCAGAAATCTAGCAAACTCTATCTACGATGTTTGAATTTTAAGCAGTGGGCATCAACAAATCTTGTCATGTCAGTCGAACTACATCTTCAAATTTCTCATCTGGTACGTGAAGACTCATTGTCTGGCTAAATCTTTAAGTTTGTGTCTTTTATCGGTCTTTATGTCAATTGCACTTATTTTCTCACCATTCCTTGTTCATATCGTCAACAGGATTGGTCAGAGCACTTTCTGTAACTTTATAAACAAACTTCTCTAGATTTGATGGTAGGAATGCAGCAAATACTGGAATGGAGGCTATAAAACTTTAGTGCAGTTGGTGAGTCAATCGTAGTTGCCCAAATATTTTTTGTGATTACAAATCATGTTGCAGCATTTTATCCATATATGTTTAACCGTTCTGCTTATTATTTATTTGGGAAAAATCGATGTAGCTCCCTGAAAACTTATGAAAATCAGAAAAAATCCCTGTAAAATTGATAAATCTCCTTAGGTCCCTATCTTATTAGAAAATATTTATTTTAATTCCTATAACTAACCAGATGTGTGGTTAACACTAACCATGCATGATAAATTATTGTTATACCATTTTAAAATTTATTTTCTTTGTGAAAAGATCGATATAACTCCCTGAAAACTCATGAAAATCGAAAAAAGTCCTTGTAAAATAAAAAAAATCATTTTAACTCCTTGAAATCTTCTTAAAATCACAAAAAATCACTATGATTATATGAAAGTTTTTACTAATTTATTTAAATTTTATTGAACAAATTATAATTTTATAATCAAGGTGTTATGCTTTTTGTTGCTAGTAATTTTGAGTTAAAAATCTATTATAGAATTTGATTTGGTTTTTAATTTGTTTTCTCTTGTTTTGTAATAGAGTTGATGAAGCTGTAATTTTTTTTGTTCGATCTCTGTGATGAGATTGAGGAGGTGAAAATATTAAAAAATGACTCGATTTTGTAGATCAAAAGAAGTTTAAGAGCTATTTTTTTTACAGTTAATAATGATATTTCAAGAGACGAGAATGTTAAAAAATGAGGGGGTATTTTTGTCTTACAAAAGGGCTAAATCTGATTTTATAAAGTTTTTAGGGACTGAATCCGATTTTAGTAAGTTTCTGAAGACTTATTTCGATATACTTTTGATCGGGGTATTAAATTCATTAACCATATATACTTTATGGGGACTAGGACTATTTTCTAAGTTTTGAGGGAATTTTTGTGATTTTAAGAAGATTTGAGAGAGTTAAGAAGATTTTTTCCTATTTATTTATGTCTATTCAGATTGACTGCATGGTGGACACTGCAAAACAACATAGTTGATCACACTGGAGGAGAGGATATTGGAAATCTCGAGGTGGGGGTTTCATTTTAATGGCAGCTTCAGGTTCTGCAGTTGGTGTTAAACCTCTGATACAACTTTATGGGCGTCAATACATGTCATACCTTTATGCTTCATTGATGTTCCATTGATCGCTCTGGCAACCTGAGATTGAATTTCTGGGGATATTCATGTCCAGAGTAACCCATCAATGCAATAGATGCTTCTTGTTCTTGTTTTTTTTTTATTGACAATGTATGGATCAAGATTTTCACTTCCCCTGTAAATTTTGTCGTGGTTAGTGTTTTTTAATTGATGTTGCATGATTGCATCACTGAAGATCCTGTGATATAAATGTACAATCAAATTTTGTTGACATCTTTGGATGATCCTTTTTTTTTTTTGGAAAGCTTTATTGTGACGTGATGTTTCTACATTTAATGGGATTAAAAAATTCGGGGTTACAATTGATATTGTTATTCAAGTATAAACATGAGGATATCTGCCAAGTCTGAAGTGTTTGCTACCGCACATCATGTATTTGATATCAGAGTCAAAATGTTCTTTGAGGGTGTTTTATTTGGCTAGTCTCATATAGGGTCAAATAAGCTATTTACGGATAGAAATGTTATTCTACTATTCATAAGAATCTTCTATTTGATTGAATTTTTAGTTATTTTCGTTGAAAATGTAATAATGAATTTTGTTTTTGTAGGGTTGCAAAAAAAAAAAAATTAATAAGATGTAGAAATATATTTTAAAATATGAAAAGATGATTGACATGTGGGTCCGTGATTTATAAAAGTTGTTGATATGTGATTTAATATGTGAATCCTCTTATATCGGTGGGACATAGAAATCAGCTTACTCCCATCAATTTTTGTATAACTATACTTATTTCTTGTAAACAAACATACTGTTGGACTTATTCTTCTCCACTACCCAAACCAGGCTAGATTTTGAGAAGATAGGACGTGAAAAAAATATAGAAAAATGTTAGACTCCGTTATTTTTACCAATCAAAAAGTGTATACCGCTCTATTTCGAATGAAACGAATCCATTTTTAGTAAATGTAATTAAGTATATACATCGTCTAATAAGGTATAAGTTTTATTGGATTTCAAATAAGACATATAAGACTATATTTTAGATTGTAAAAAAACTAAATATAACCACGCTTAAAAATATGACTATGAAGTTGTTCTGCATATCTAAGGAAGTTGGGCCGACCCTGATGGGTTGATCGTCAGGCCTGGTTCTTGAATGGGCTGGACCAGTCTTAAGAGGATCTGGCACTTTTTTTTTAGAGAGAATATATTGAAAGGATAATCTTAAGTACATTTCTTTTTCCATACCCAATTTTAGTATACATATGTTTTGAAAATTTTAAAAATATTATACCTCATCTATTGAGATATATATTTTTATAAAAAATGAAACATATGCTTCAATGAATTGTATTAATCCATCCGTAGAAAATATAAAAAATTTCTTTCGATGCATATACCTCATTAATATGAGTATATACTTCAATAATTTTTCTATTGACGCATATGAGACTGGAATTGGAACTGAAAAATAATAATGTGTAACAATACTCATATTGATAAAAATTGAAAGGACCGGCCCCACCAACTGAAAATCCAACCCCACCACTCATAATTTTTTTTGAATGGTGGGGAGGGGACAACAGAGGAGGAAAAAAAAGGGAGTATGAAAACATACATTTCACCAGACAAGTATATAATCTTTTGAAAATTCAGAATGTGTAGAGACCATGAAAGTGACTGTACGAAGAATTATCTCAAATATTTTTTTACTTATTAAAAACAAGCCCTTGACTGTCTGTATATTTGTTTTGAATGCTAGACTTGTATTGATCTGACTAAATGGTTGACAAACTTGTGGAAAGAGTGAATGTATGTGTAGTGTTTGAATTTGGTACCTCCTATTACTATATATACTCGTTATTCAAAGTTTGTTGGCTACATTGGTCTTATTGTTATTGATCATGGTGGGTAGGATATACATGAAGGAAAAGCCAACGCAACACATTGAACAAATTGTTCATGTGTTACATTGATTTGTGGTCCTAATAAATTGTTTTTACTTCTCATCATGCTTGCGCGTGTAGTGATGCTTTGTGGTCTTACAAAAAGCATGTTTTTTTTATATGTTGATTATTGATCAAATGAATCTCAACAACCCATCAATTCATGTTATTTTTGTCTCTTTGGTGACTGATTTTTCCACACTAAATGCACAATATTTGATTGGACGCATGTCGCGGACCTATACATAATACATGTTTGCATTCACCTAAACCACTTTTGAAAGAAGACCAGACAATATATAAGATGCATCGTTTTCAATTGGAGCAGCTGGTGATATAGACTTTAATTTTATTGGCTACATCGTTTGTTATTTTTATATTTGAATCTATGTGTTACATGGGGTCATTTTTAGCTAATTATAAAAATCCAGAAGAAATTAAAAAAAAGTAAAAGATGCGATACCGCAGATGAAGATTGGAACATTGAATTTGCATTCAATTAGAGCCATTCGTGGTGTGGACTTTAATTTCATTAATTAATTAATCTTGAATGTGCATGGTTCAACTTTTCAAATGTACTACTTAAATTTTCATGTGTAATTATCAAAATTTTTATAACGTTTATCTATGTATTTAGTTCACGTGATGATTAGTAGTAAACCCCGTGACTTGCAAGTCCATTGGAATAATCAATATGTTCATGTTGTCAACTCCCTCTCTTATTCTCTCTGTACATTCTGTCCCCAAAAAAAAATACCCAACAAAAAAAAAGTAATTATAAAATGTACAAACCTCTACATGAGATGAAAGTGGTATATAATCTATATTTATATAGGTTTTTTTTTGCACATATATATATATTTGAAAAAAAATCTCATTTTATCAAAATACTCGTGATGAATTATTATTTTCAATAATATCCATTAAAAAGGTTAAAATTGTGCTTGAAAGTTTTAAAAAGTATTCATACAAAACTTAAAAAATTTATATTATACAAACCAATCTCTATTTAAATCATTTTCAAGGTATTGTTGGAAATAGAATTTCAAGAGAGTATTTTAACAATAAAAGATTTGTTGGGTACATGTGCCAAAACATCTTTTTATATATATTCATTACATCCAAAGTAGCCATTGTTGACGAATTACATAATTTCAAAAGGGACCCCATCTTGTCCCTATATAAACAACGTTGCTGCTTAAAACAGTTATAGTTAACTTAAACAACCATTTAAATTGACTCACTAACAAACGATTCCTGAGCTAGTTAACTTAATCAACGGCCAATGAAAGTGACAGGGCGGCTTTGGAATTCAAGCTCGTGAAAGATCAGAACGGACAATAGACATATTGATTGAGACTTTGTTAGAATGTCACTATGGGTAGACAGAGTGAAGTATGTATATGGTGTTTGAAATTTGGTGCCTCTTAAATATAACCAATTTTCAAAGTTTGTTGGCTACATTTGTCTTCTTGTTATTAATCGTGGTGGTTAGGATATACATTATTGGGGAGGGAAAAGACAATGCTAATACATTGAACAAATGGAAGAAAATAAAAATGTGGATGGCAACAATGTTCATGCGCTGATTCATTGGTCGTAACAGTGAGCTTTTGGACTTATAAACCGATTTAATGACTATAAAAAAACATTATTCCTTTTGTGTCTAATATTAAGAATTCCAATTTTTATTTTGAGGTACTTTCATTATTTATTGAGATTAATTAATTTGGTGGGTCAATCTCTACCGCGCTCTACGTGAGATGACATCCATCCAGGTTGTACATAGGCCCGCAAGCAAGAGCTCTAATCTTTGCAGGTGCAATACTACTAATTAAGTATCCGTAAAAGATTTTTATAAACACATATAAAATGATTTTGGAGGAATTGAAGATCATCAAATGTGTTTTCAAATAACCATGATTAATTAACAAATTGAGTATGGAGATTTTTTGTCATGATTGTCATTTTAAAACTACCTTTCAAAAAAAAAAACATAACAAGTATGCTTTCCATATTATCAATTCTAAAAACAAAAAACATGTCATTCTGAAGAATCAACCAGTGTTCTCAGTTGAATTCATTTTTTTTTGTGGGTAAATTGTTTTTTTTTTTTTTTTGTCAAATCTTCACCTGTCAACAGGCGGCAAGATTTGAACCCAATTCCCCTCACTAAAGAGGGGGTACCTCTCCCATCCTACCAAGAGGAGGTTCGGTATCAATTGAATTCATTGGTTCCAATATGTAATCTCTTTCAACGATAACTTGTGATGATCTGTGGCCATACATAATTCACAAATTTTTGTTCGATCTACATGGATTATTGATCCAAAAGAATCTCAAGAATCCATCCATTCATGTTAATTTTGTCTCTTTGGTGGCTAACTCTCCTTCAGTCCTTCTCATCCCATTGTATTAATTCCAGATTAGATAAGAGAACCATTTGATGGGTTACACGTAGCCGACCCAAAGATTTCATGCGCCTAAAACACGTGCATGGCCCACATAAGAAGATGAAGAAGAAGAAAACTAGGATACTATTTGCATGAAAGAGGACCACAGACAAGGACAGGATACATCGTTTTCAATTAGAGCCACTAGTGATGGGAGCTTTAATTTTGTTGATCTCGGGTGTTGTAGAATGACTGTGTGTTACATGAGTCATTCTTTAATTGATAATAATAAATTTAGAAAATCAAAGAAGAAGAACATGACGTATGTCTACAGTCCATAGACAGGTAGGATGGACCTTTAGCAATTAGCATTGATCTTGGTTGTTCTTTTTATATTTTACCTAGGTTGTTGTTTAGCTAATTATAATAAATCCAAAGATAAGAAATGATCTATCCGAGGCACATTCCCCTCCTAATAAAAAATCATAGGCGTCCATTTCATGGCTAATGAGCGTTTTAGAGGCGCACTTGACGTTTTTTGAATTTTTTGTTGAATCGAACGGTGGAGATCGCTTTAATCGGATGAAATCTGGACCGTCTATTGAATGAATTCTCAAATACAATGTGGGCTATCGGATCGACGGTTACGATCTGACTGTTGACTTTTTAGAGAAGGGGCGCCTCATACTTTGTTTCAGTGAAAAATAGAATAGATGAAGAGGCTCCTTCAATAGCCTCTACAACTAATTTTTCCTTATATATTTAGCACTCCAGACTCTGCATTAGGAAGAATCTAATTGGGAATTCAAATCTTCTTGCATTCAAATTTACATACAGTCTAGTCTTTCAGTGTCTCATAAAACAGAGAGTATTACAAACAGAGTTAGTTAGCTGGTCCTTTGGTTTGAAGTGATTTTACCAAAAGACGTTCCACCATTGTATCCTGAGAGACATTCGCCGTCATCCGTGAACACCTGTGCGAGGTGAATTACAAAATTTTATTAAACCACAAATCTATGTGTTTTCTTTGATATATTTGTTTTTATTATTGTTCTACAATTTTAAAGATCTTGATTTTGAAAAAATCTAAATTAGATTAACATAATTAACTTTGGTAACAAATATGTGAATGTCATCCTCAGTGACCATAACATAATAGTTTAGGGTTTATCTGTGTTAAGGGTATAGGTCGTGAGTTTAAGTCTTGGCACTGACTTATCCGTCTGTTTGTTAGCGATTATTCGAAAAAAAATTCTATTGGACCAAGGCAACAAACAAGCAGTATAATCTTTCCAACTTAATCATAAAATCAGCCATAAGAGATCCCTCTAATTTAAAAAAAATTGATGAAGAAGAAGATGCAAATGTCAAAGACTATCTTTTGAAAACTATGATCAAACAAAGGTATATATATTGGGTGAATCAAATCAAATGCTCATAATTTTTCAAATAAGGCTGCTTTTTCTCAATTTTATTCTGTTTCTTCTTTAGGTGGAAGCAGGGACAACCCTAACCAACCAAAACCACATTTTCATATCTTTTGTTATTAGATCTTGTGTGAAAGGCATCTTCTTTAGTTTCCATAGATACTTTGACCCCCACTCAAAGTTCACTAGTCATCAAACCACGTTTCGGTTCCCTTCCACCATGGAAAACCAATCATCTGCAGCCACGTGTACATTTGGTCGCATTGATCAGACGGACTAGATTGATTGATTGATTGATTGAGTGGAGCTTTAAGGTTGTCTGGAGATCAAAAAAATGTCGGACTTTGCGGGGATCCGCCAATGACTATTTAATTCTTGTCCGACACGCACGTGCGACGGTTTTATTTGATTCGCTCATTTTAATGTCGGCCGTTTCTGCACGTGTGGGAAGTTGCGTGGAATTAAAAAAACAATAATGTTTTCTAGGCCCTAACTTTACAGGACCCATCATAGGCCCCATGAGGTGGCAATGGAACATTACCTATTATACCCTTTACTTGATAATAACATCAAGATTTATTCCGAGAATCATGGAGTATCATTAATTCTTTATGCATAACTCAACCAAATTATTATTATTTTCTTAAATGAGATCTAAACAAATAAATAAATAACGGAAGATAATCAAGGTGATCTCCGATGACCCATCTCTTCTTCTTGTTGTCTTCTCTACATTTCCTCCTCCTCAATAGTCCACTTGTGGCCATTGTTGTTGCTCACCTCGTAACTCTCTCGGATTTTTTAATCTTGTGAAGTTCGAAAACATTGTTTTGTTCTTTATGGAGTTGGATCTTCCATCAACGCCTACCGGATCAGGTTTTATTTATATTTTGAATGCCATTTTTCATAGTTGGATTTGTTGTTTACAATGTTACATTTTATTTATATAACACTCTTCGTTTTTTAAAATCTGTGTCGTTTTTGTTACATTCGTAAATGTAACAGTCAACTGCATATGTGTATTGATTTATATTTGTTACATTCATAAATGTAACAATGAACTATGGATAAATTGAATGGAATGTAAAACATTTAGAAATACATATATATAAATGTAACAGTTTTTATTAAAATGAAACCAATAGTTCATGTAATAATTGTTAAGTGTAACTCACAGCAAAACAAGTGTTTATAATTTTCCAAGAAATGTAAAGATTCGTTTTAAAATTGTTTAAACACTACATGAAATGTAAAACATTTTATGTAATGTAAATGTAACAGTGTTAATGTAAATGTAACAAATGATTTAAACATGTAGGGAATGCTTTTACTGTTGTTTGAAGGATTTTAACGAAAAATAATTTAGGTAATTTTAGTGTAATTTAGGTAAGTTTTGGTATAACTGAAATAGAAAATTCATAAAGATTTCAAAATTTAAATTTTGAAATAGGGTGTAACTAAATTCATATAAAAGATTTGTAACTGAATAGAGAAAAAAGGGGGATTTGAGTTAATAGGATATATTTTTAATGAATGGCATATCCGTATTTTATGATTTTACACTTTTTCAAAAGTCGACAAACAATTCAAAATCAACCAATAAAATAATGACACATCATGGGGCTTGTGATTTGGGGCCTATGTATCACCACTCTTAAAAAAATATTGCTTCTTTCAGAGAGTCGGTTCTTTGGGGGGAGAAACAGCCTCCGGTGGCGATATTTTTAATATAAGGGGAAAATCGAAATTACCCTATATAAACTTCTTGAAATCCATATAAATCCGTGGTGTTTCCTAAAGTCTATATAATCCTCTGAAACACATATGTAAATTTAAATAACATTCTAAGTAATACTTCGGTTAACATATATGTGAAATATTATATGAATATTTCGTTTTATTAATCATGATTGAAAACACAATATGCTAAAACCTCCCATAATTTGTTGAAAATGTGAAAATCTACTGTACGTTACAATTTTACATCTCCGCATAGATTATAAAACTATATCTAGAATAGCAAATCGTTATTCACATTTAATTTTTTACATTTAACACATTGTATGTTTTCAAACATCAATAATGATTTATACCCCAATTTCACAGGCCACTAATATGTCCCATGAGGTGGTAATTAAACATTACCTACTATACCTTTTATTTGATAATCACCTAAAAATTTTATTCCGAAAATCATGGAGTATCATTAATTCTTGTATTTCTTCACCATTGTATCATGGAGAATCATAAATTTTGAATTTTTTATTCATACAACAGATCTGAAATTCTATTTTTTATATGAATTTGGAAGACGTGTAATCCTTTTTTTTATTATTATTTTTTTATTTGGGGGGAGATCCATCACCAAACCCTAATGCGGTCATGAATTCCACCTCAGTGAGGCATTCTTTTCAACAATCATGTCTCCTCGTTTTTCATTTTTGACTTAGTATGAGCCTCTGACGAGGGGCTCTTATTATAAATATCAGATTTTTGTATTTTTGTATTTCATAATTGGAATTGTATGTTTTATTTTTGAATAAATTATATGATCATGTGAGTGTTCAATTGTCTATTTTTTTTTATGTATTTAATGTCATTTTTCTCAGTTTTATTTGTTTTTCATCTATTGAATATCATTTTCTATAATTTGATTTGTTTTTGTCTTAATATCTAAATGTAACATTTGATATAGTTGCATATTTTAAAAGGTATTTTGTTCGATAAAATTGTTACATTGTTGACAATGTAAATAGACATTTTTTAAATTTGTTTTATTTTTGTTACATTCGTAAATGCAACAGTCAACCGCATGCATATATTGATTTATATTTGTAACATTCATAAATGTACCAGTCAACTACATGTAAATTTTTTGACAAAAAAAATATAACAGTCAACTAATTTTTTAAATCTGTATCATTTTTGTTACATTCATAAATGTAACAGTAGTCGATTGAAAGATTTTGACAAAAAAAATAATTTTGGTAAGTTTTGGTGTAATTTAGGTAAGATCTATATATAATTGAAATTGAAAATTTGGTTACTAGATAAGGATTTCAAAATTCAAATTTTGAAATGCATAAATTTTGGTATAAGTATGAAAAATTAATAACTCGTTAGAAAAAAAATGGGAATTTGAGTTAATGGGAGAGATTTTTAATGAAAGACAGATTTGTATTTTGTCTTTTTACCTTTTTTGAAAGGTTAACAAGCTAACTAATGAGATGATAACACCTCATGGAGCTAGTGAGTGGGGTTTATACTTTAAGGCCTATGTATCATGACTTCAAACATGATTAACTAAACAAAAAATTTGTTTTTTAATTCATGAAGACTATTTAGATTTAAAAAAACAAAAGATTATTAGGATTTTAAAGGGGGGGGAGGGTTATATTTTTTCTTAATATGACTTTTAAGGAGTGACATGGACATATAGGGCCCGACTTTCCCAGAAAAAACGATTCAGTTCGACCGAATCGCCATTATTTGGAGGTTTTCAAAGAGTTTGAACGACTTTGGTCAAAGGGGTGGGGGGTAAGGGGGGCTTCGTTTGTTTGTAAGATATTTCAGTTGATTTAAAATTTTTCTTAATTTAAATGACTTATATAAAAACCACATCATATTTTTTCATCCTATTCGAAATTCGATCGCGCAACTCCAGGACTGAAATCATAAAACTTACACTGAAAACTGGGGCTGCCCGACATTATATTAGCACTAAATTTTTAAAGTTTTTTTTTTTTGCGTGTAATTTTTATAGTAACAGTCAGAATTATTATGTTTTCTGTGTACAAAATTTGTTGTATTTTAAATTATAAATGTATATAGTTTAAAATACAATATATATTTATAAATTAATTAATTAAAAATACTAATGCATGATTTCCTACATTTTTTTTTCCTGGTTTATTATAAAAAAATATTAAATCATTTTAAATAAAATTGACATTGAATCAAATTTTAAATATTTTTTCATAAAAATTAGGTTCAATCATTTTTTCACCAATATTATTCTTAATTATAAAATTATTTTTCTAAATTTTAATAATTAAAAAAATTAAAATCATAAACTTGGCGGTGATAAACGAAGATTTAATGAGGAAATCTTGAATTTAGACCCGTTTGATTATACGGTAGTTAAATTTGGGTTTTAAAATTGATTATAAAAAAAAACTCAAATCTCTAGTGACTCAGATTTTAAAAATCACAGTTTTTTAATACTGGCACTTAAAATTTATTTGTAAGAAACTGCTATAATAAAATTATTTAATTCAACAATTATAAAAACAAGTTCCTGCAAAGATAAAAACTATACAATCGCACAATCAAACACACTCTATAAAAAAAATTCTTTGAACGAAGTGTCCACCGTGTTTCACGTGAAGACAATATAACATTACACCGGTTACATGGGAGTGGTAATATCAGTAAATAAATTAAAGGAAAATGAAAAAAAAGTTTATCAAAAGTTAAAAATATCTAAATCCGTTACTTTTTAAAATTATATATAAAAATGTCTTATTTTACAATTTTGAAAACGTAAAATAATAATCTACCACTATGCAATTAATTCTTTAATCTAATTTATAAATCTTAACTTTATTGAAATATTTTACCCTTTTAATTTTATTAATATAATTCACACATTTTCATGTAGATAAATTTTTTATTTTAAATTCTTTGTGATTATCCAGGGGCGGCGCCAGCTTATAAGAGATGGGGTCAATTGACCCCATCCAATTTTTATTTTTTAAAAAATATTAGAGTTTAGGTAGTGGGGCCATTCAGGAATTTCATTTATACAACGAGGTCTATTTATACAATGAGACTATTACATTTTAAAAAAAATAAAAAATAAATCAGCTTTTAAATAGTGGGGTCATTTAAGAGGCTAATTTATACAATTATATTAAAATCACAAGTACCCATTAAAAAAAACTATATCGTGGGATTGGAATCCTTATTTTCCATAATTGACTCGCAGATCACCTATGCATGGACAGACGCGCCGATCATTGACAGACAAATTGGACGTGTCGATCGCTGCTGGTCACATTGTCGATCTCCTCATCTACTCTTCTTCAACTATCTAATCATGGATCTGGTTTGGTTTATTTTTTCCTTTTTAATTTTTTTTTCCTTTACAATTTTTGTATGTTAATCCGAATCTCTCCCATCACAGTATAATCGTATGAATAATGAACAAAACTCATCAACATTACACCCCTCTTTTCTTCATTGTCTATGTATCAAAATCTCATTCACCCGTCTGTGTATCCAAAAATAATTTAATATATGCTTTTGGGGGGTGGGGGGGGGTTTCCATCTATAGCATTGTTTTGGAAAGGTGGGGTGGGTCTTCAGTTGATTATTTTTTTAAAATTTTATGTATTATGTTTATAAAAATTTTATTTTACAAGTTATGCCAATTGTAAAAATTTATATATTAAAAATATTTTATCTCCTTCCTTTGAAGATTTATTTTTTTATTAATGTAAGTTATTTTATTTTCAAAAGAAAAGTTTATGTTTTTTTATAAAAATATGATAAGAGTAGATTTTTTAAAATTTTTGATGACCCCATATATAAAAATTCCTGAAGCCGCCACTGTGATTATGTGAATTTTGTGAAACATGTACCAATATAATTTGAATATTTGAAGATGAACTCCATTAAATGTTGATTTTTTTTAAATGGATATGTACTAATGATATAATAAAAATATGTAAATAGCTAAAAAATAAAAAATTTGAATAAAAATTTAGATTACTAAAATATCATCTGTTGCATTGGGGCACAATAAAGATTTAAATTACATATTATGATTATAAAAAATAAAAAATGATAAACAATACCATGTAATATATATATAAAAAACACATATATATAATAACAAAACTTTAAAAGTGATTGATTTTCATCATATATATAGTGATTGTTGTTTTGTAAAAAAAATGGGTTTTTAGTGTGGAATAAAGAGGGATATTAAATAATTAATTATAAAATGACAGATTAGTTTTTTGTGTTTTCAAAAATCCAAAATGAGTTTTTTTTGTAGATATAATTTTAAAAATGACTAATTTTATTATATTAAACTCTTATAATATTTTTTTTAACATTTTTTCATAAATAAATATATAAATCAAAATGGTGGAGAGCTGTATCGGACGGTCAAATCGTGTGGGAGCATAATCAACACCGTACAGTCTGCAGTAATAAATATAAAATAAATTATAATTCATACCATCAGGCGTCAAATCCACTTGCGTTGAAAGAAAACAAAGCGTTATAGTTTTTATCAGTTTTTTATATATATGTTATATAAATATAAAAAGAAACTGTTCGAAAAAAGAGTAAAAAATGGGCCAAATCGATCTCGTGCGTTTCTTCTGTCATCTCTATATCTTCGTGGCCGTTGGATCATGAATGAGATATGGAAAGACTGATTTGACCCTTCGAGTGTGATGGTCTGGCAGGGGCAATTTAGGGAAATCAGTGGTCCCAGAAAAACGCGGGGAATCAATCGTTGCAGTCGTTTTTGCTATTTTTGGGTGGGTTTCGTTGCCGCGTCAGGTTTTTTTATTTTATTATTATTATTTGTTTGGCATAATCACCGGCGCTGCTTGTATTGTCGCTCTCATATTTCCGTTACAGGTCTCCGTGTGGGGGAGGGAAACAAAAACTTTGCAATTAACCCCCCCCCCCCCCTTTACAATATTAAAGAAGACAACAAAAATAAGATTTACAAATTAATTGGGGTTTTAGACAATAATACTATAATGGGGCCCCTTATTGTTTGGTTAACATCATATAATTTTTACACAATTAATTAGATAAAAAAAGCTAATCGTAAAAACTATAAAGAAACAGAGGTAAAATAAAAAGACGGGCATGAAATACAAAAGAAAAAACAAATATTAGAAGAAAACTAAGAAAAATAAAGATTATAATCTTTGTAATTCATATGTATAAAAGATAAAATAAAATTCAAGTAATTAAATAAAAAACTAATTCTAACATAAAGAAAAAAACAAAAAAATAGGTAAGTTTATTGAAAAATAAAGAGATTAAAAATAAAATTTCAATCAAATAAAAAATTATATAACTCTTCAGTAATTGACGCTCTTGGTGGGTGGCGATCTCCTCCTTCCTATCTACACACATGACTAGCCATGTTCATTTCATTTGAGAAAATGATTAATACAAATTAATATTTTTAAAACTAACACAATCTGCTCTCTATATATATACACGTATGTGTAAAGAATATTTATACTTATTATGTTTTAATCTTTCAGTTTAGAAGAGATAAATTTGCCATTTATACAATGCAATGGTACATGATTGTGTTATCGTATTGTATATTATATTATGTTAATGCATAAAAAATATTTATATATTTTTTAAAGAAAATAAATAGCCTATCTTAATATGCATTTTATTTTTTATGTTAGTATATATTTTATTAAGCCGAGTGCAAGTGGCAAAATTTTTTTAAAAAAATTAGGAATAATTACAAGAAAAAAAAAGTTAAGGAAAAATTAAAGTGTGAACAACCGAATCCCCATAGTGATTTTTATTCTCTGCCCCCCTCGTTCGCCGACGGATGCACCTTTTAAAATCGTTACCGTTACAAAAAAAAGCCCACCATCCCCAACCGCACACGTGTCCTCGCATCCTCCCACGCTCCGACAAAACCGTTTCACTCCCATACGTGTGCGCCACAAAAAGACAAAACCGTTTCGTTTCACAGAAGGGACGTTTCTCCCACGTGTGACTCACACGTGCCTCCTCTGTCACATACATTTGCCTTCTTCTCCTCCTCTGCGGATTCTCTCTTATTATAAAATAAAAAGTGAATATGAAATACAAAAATATGCGTTTTTGGTTTCATTTTGTGAAACAGTATTCCATTGCTGTCCCCCTGCCACCTGCAAATATCATGACAGGAGTCAAAACAAGAAACCCCATCATCACCGTTGATTCACTGAGACCTTTCATCCAGTTGTCTATGGAGGTCTTATCAATAGGGGTATCATCATTTAATATAGGTTTAGTACACGCGGATTGATGTGATTGGATGCATGGAACTGTTATGGATTCTCATGATGATGAGGGAGGGTGTGAAAAGATTGTAGAAAATGACATCCCACCCATCTGACCTATTGAGGCTAGCTATTATTAGGCTTGTTGGACAAGTATTGAAATGTTATTTACATTAGTTTGTACATCAATGTCTACTTATATTCCTTTTTTTAATTTTTAATCTGATTTTGAATCGGGACAAAATGAATGGAATACAAAATGGAGTAGAATAGGGAGTTCGTTGAGATGGTGGGTGCAGCCGTTACCAATTCCGCTAAATTTCAAAAACTAGAGTTAGCGGGATGTTTTTTATTTTTTATTTCTTTGGGTGTGTTTATGAAACAGTATCAATAATGATTCATTGTATTGCATGATATGAAAAATTAATGTGCATGTCGCATCAAAGATCATCTTTGCTGATTATTCATTTAATGCAAAAAAATAGTAATAAATTTTTTTAAAAAATCATGGGTTATATCACCACGTAAGATTTGGCATCCTAATGCGCGTGTGTGGAGAGGATCATGCAATTTTATTATTTTAAAATATATAATTTAATTGAATTCTAAAAAGAAGGTTTAAAATTTAATTACATTAGAAATTTAGTTTTAAAATCTTACAAAATATCTAAATTACAACAAAATCAAATTATTCAACGCATGTTGGATCTAACTCAATCCTACAAATTAAATATTTTATTGAACAAGTCTGATAAGATGTTAAGAGAGAACATGAACATTTCACACACAGAAAAGGATTAGATCCAATAGGCATTTGATGTTTTGATTGTCTAACGCGATCATGACCGTTTGACCTTATTGAGTAATTTATGATTGAAATATTTTATTAGTTTTTAAAATTATCGCGTTGAACAATCAAATTATCCAACACGTGTTGAACCTAACTCAATCCCAATTAGCATATATTAAACTTCTTATTATCTTTCCATGACATTTTCTTTATTACTCAAAATAACCCTAAATTAATAAAATTAATTTATGCTAAATATAATAAAGGAGAGAGTGTATAAATAAGAATACAAAAGACCAATTAATTTTTTTTTTAAATCGACAATAAGATTTCTTCCCCTCATAGAATGCAAAACAACAAATATTGAGTAACACGTGGACTGTAAATTTCATATTGTCTAGGAATTGCAACGTTGATTAATTAAAGCTAGTCTACCTATATATAAATCCTTGTATTTTAATTATCAAATTATTTTATTATTATTATGGTTTGGCTTAAGGAGACTGTTTTGGGTCTCCCGCTACAAAAGAAACTATGCAGAAAAGCTGCTGCTTTTGAGTGCACAAACCCAAATTGTGACACTCTTTTGGCCCTTTTTCTTTTGATTGTGTTCACATCTATCAGTAACTTTAAATAATTCACCTTTTTTTACCTTTTATTTCCTAATCTATGTTTTAATTTCCAAATTGACCTGCTTTATGGTCCCGCAAAGGCTTTCACAAATGCAGCTAAAAAAATTTCTTTGATTAAAGTCACAAGACTTGAAAGTGATGTGATTGGCTATAACCTATTCTTCTTTCATTGGTTGATTAAGGAGGTATAGATACCTAGGTAGTCTCATGGAGCCTTTTGATGTGTTGTTCAGTGCAAACAGAGGGAAAAAACATTACATTAATATATTACTATGTCCATGTTTGGTCCTACCTAGTGGAGTCTATATGGACCAACTAAATAGTTAGGCGAGTTTTGAATGTGAATTCAATTCACTATATATCATCGTTTAAAAATACCCAACATTGATTAATTATTAAGCATGATTACATCATTTGATAGGGAAAAGAAGCAGCAGCAGCAAAGATAAGGAATGATTTCAGCAGCATATAAGCTGTACGTGTGAATAAATGTTAGGGGCTTCATTGGTTTCTTCTAACCAAAAAAAATCTTCTTTAAGATTGGATATTCGGATTAAAATAATAAGCAACTATAATGGGATTCTGAAAGTGGGACACTTTTGGTGTTCGAACAGACAATTAATCTGTGGTTGGTTCTCGAATAGTTATATCAAAATCAGGCAATAACTGAATATATACAGTCATTGCTGGACGTACTCCACCTAGGTTTTAATATTATAAAATTTTACCCATTATGTAGTGCTCTGGCTTGATATATAAAAAAGATGTATTAAAGTTGTCTGGGAAGGTGAATTGCGGCAGAAATTTTTTTGAGAGAATTGCATGAATCAGATGTTTAATTTAGGGTTTTTTTTTGTATTTTTATCTTTCAATAAATCATCTTATTTAACGATCGCTCATTCACTTTTTCATATTTGAATTATACTCATCAGATTTAAATAATAATTCCTTTTTACTCCTATCAGAGACTTAAAAAAATTAAATAATTTATAGATAGGTCCCTCTCAGGTAGGGGTGGTAAATGAGCCGAGCTTTAACATGTTCAAACTCGGCTCGTTTATAAACGAGTCGAGCCGAGCCAAGCTCACGAGCCTAACATTCTTCTTCATTTTAGGGTTTTTAAATGTTAAAAACAAAATTTTAGCTTAATGGGTATAATTTTGTATTGATTTAATATTCTGATTTTATAAAAGAGTTGAGTCAAGTTTCAACTAATTTTTTATAATACAAACAAGTCGAATTTGAACACAAATGAAATTCGATCCATGTCTCGAGTCTAACCGAGCTTTAAAATTGTTCAAATTTACTCATTTGTCTAATTGAACGAGCATGAAGGAACTTAAACCGAGATGAGCTTGAGCCGAGCCCGAGTGGTTTGGTTCGTTTACCAGCCTTACTCTCACGGAGTAAAAAGGAATTACCTTTAATTCTGAGGGGTAAAACTCAAATACGAAGAAATGAGAGAGCAATCGTTAAATACGATGATTTATGGGGAGGTAAAAATAAAAAATCCTTAATTTAAATATTTCAACTCTTCAAATGGGGTTTGTGGTGACAAAAACAATTTACCGATGCAATGTCTCCTGTATGAACAAGTCTTCTGTACCCCTCTTTCAATCAATCTGTTATTGAGGCATATCAGGTATGATGGCATCACAGAGGACTCATTTGAAACTAATATTTGTCAAATTAAATATGTCTGCAAAATTAATTCTACATGTAGTATGTTTTACGTAGTTTTTTTATTTATTTACATTGCAGATTGATTTTTGAATTTTAGTTTTTGTTAAATGTAGGTTGGAATACAAATACTGATTAATATTTTCATTATCTATTTCATACCGACAAACAATTATTTTTATAATTTATTTGACATTATCCGACATGTGGGCTTTTAGATAAGTAAAAGATTGTGTTGAATTCGACAATTGTCGAAAAGAACCGGAATATTAATGTCAAATTATTCCTTTTGCTACCTATATTCCATCTTAACCATTTTAATTATGGTTTGGATCCAATTAGATCTTAATATCATTGTTGTCACCCATATCAAACTGCACAGTCTATATCGCTAGATATAATGTCACTTTCTATGCATTTTAATTCTTAGATAATCTAATTTGATTTATAGAATTCAATTAATAAATTGTACAACTTGATAATGATAATATCAAAATTGATCGGATTTCAACTCGGTCTATTATCCAAACAGGGTCCTAAATATTCGTTGTTATCATGAATAAACTTGCATATACTTTATGCTCCACCAAACGAATGCATTTCTCGTGTACCTAATTGCACGGATAAAAAAATTAAATTAAAAGAAACAAAAACAAAAACATAGGTTATGTAGCACAAAAGGACAAGTTTTCACTCTCTTATTTACTGTCAAGGCCGAGAGGGTCAAATGCACTCAGAAAGACAAGCCGATATAAACGAGAGCCTTCTCTCTCTCTCTCTCTCTCTCTGCAACTACAAACCCCACGAGTGGTTCCTTTGTGTGTTTGTCTCATTCATCCCTTCAATTCTTTCCCCCCAACGAGCCTATCAATAGTCGCCGCTGTTGGGAGAATCAAAGTAAGGACCAACCGTGTGGGTCTCTCCCATCTCTCTATGAACTTCATTTTAAAAACCCACATTGAAAAAACCCCCAAACCTCTTCTTTTGATCTCTGAAGACCATAAAAGGGTCTTCTTTTCAATCACCCATTAATGAGAAGCCCTTTTTTTAGTACCCATTTAAGATTTTCGAATTTAAAATAGTATCCTTTCATTTGAAGAGGATATCTGGAGAGGAAATACCAAATCTTTTTGGCAGTTTCAGATTTTTTTGTGATATTTTCGCATTCAATATCTGGGTCTGTCTTTTGAACTTTTTTTTAATTTTTATTTTCAAGGGGAAAAAAAAAAGAGCCCTCAAGAGGGTATGGGAGAAGCCATGAAGAGATCCTTTACAGAGATGAACTTTTTCCCTCCGCCACCACCTCCTCCATCAACCTTTCATGGGGGCTTTCAGGGGATTCAAAATGGTGAGGAGGATGAAAGTAGGGAAAACAATGAGGGTGGGCAGTCTTCAAAGCTGTGCGCGAGGGGACACTGGAGACCTGCTGAGGATGCCAAGCTGAAGGAGCTTGTCTCTCAGTATGGCCCTCAGAACTGGAACTTGATTGCTGAGAAGCTTGAAGGGAGATCAGGTATTCATTTTTCAAATCTTTGAAGAATGATTGCTTTTGTGTTTATTATGTTGTGTTTTTTTGTTTTGATTTATTGGACTCTGCATATACCTTTGTGTCTGTTTTTCTTCAAAGGATATGTTGTGTATTTTTATTTCAAGTGCTAATGTTCAGATGGATGATATGAATTTGGGTATTTGATTTTCCCTCCTTTTGACTGTGTGGGTGTCATTTTTTATGGATTGATAGTGTTTTAACATTTGTTTATAAATCTGGGTGTTCAGGGAAGAGTTGCAGATTGAGATGGTTCAATCAATTGGATCCAAGGATTAATAGGAGGGCATTCAGTGAAGAAGAGGAGGAAAGGCTGTTGGCAGCACATAGGATGTATGGGAACAAATGGGCACTCATAGCCAGGCTTTTCCCAGGGAGGACTGACAATGCTGTGAAGAACCATTGGCATGTCATCATGGCCAGGAAGCACAGGGAACAGTCTTCTTCCTATAGGAGGAGGAAGACTCCCTCTTCTTCATCCCTCCCTCCACCACCACCATCTGCATCAGTTCATCAACAAAAGATGATTGATTTGAACATCAACACCCCCAACAATGCCTGCAGTGAGTCCACCATCACCAGCAACAACAGAGATGAGTCTGCTTCCACCTGCACTACTGACCTCTCCCTCAGTGCTTCATCTGGCTTGGGTGGCTCTTTCAATAGATTCAGCCCTCCTCAACACCACCACCTCTACCCCCATCAGCAGTTTCCAATGGGTATGTGTGGTTGAGCTTTATGGATTTTTGTTTCATAGTGCCAGATTTTGTTCTGATTGTGTTTCAGTTGGCTTTTGTCTTCTGTGTGTGTGTGTCTATATGATATGATTTGGACCACCTTTTTTTCTACTTTTTGCTTCTATGAAGTTGTAAAGCTTCTCGACATGTTTAAAACATCATGTATTATTTGAACTTTATAGTGGTTTTCTTATTATTTATTCTTAAAATACATTTGGGTATCATTTATTTGTAAAAAAATTCTAATGGGTTTCATATAATATTGTTGAAAATTGCAGGCCCTGAGGAGAAGATGTTGGGTTTAAGGAATGGATGTTATGAGAAATCCTGGGACTCTGCCCATGGTTTCTTTCAGTATTCCTCCCCTGTGATGATGGTTATGGGAGGTGGTGTGGATCAACCAAACCACTCAGATTCAACTACCTCTGATGTCTCAGCAGCTGAATCAGTGGCAACCCAGAATGGAAACAGATCCCATGCATATGGAGGGGCTGATCATGATGGACAGAACATGAACCTTCCTTTCATTGATTTCCTGGGAGTTGGTGCTACATAGATCAGAGGATTACAGGGGTTGGTTGAGAAAGAAATGATGGTCTGTGACTGGTTTTTCTCTTTCAACAACTCAGGGTCCTTGTACAGTACAACAGAGAGAAAAAAAAGCAAACAAGAAAATATTAAAAGGAGAGAGTAGAGAAAGGTGGGGTGTGGGAATGACATGGGGAAATTTTTTGTTCATCTATAGCAAAGCAGCATTGGTTGATGTGTTTTTTTTTTTTCGGGGGGCTGCAATTGTCTTTCTTTGCCCTTCCTCCTTTTCTCCTCTTTTTGGTTATGATATCTAATGCTATGAAACATCCCCAGTTTCTTCAAAGACTGACTTTTATGTTGCATTGGTTCTCTTGCACTTGCTTAAATTTTGAACATTTAAATGAAGTCTCGAAAAACAACCAAAATTTTATTGTCTCACAGTCAGCTATATGTGCATTAACCCACGGTCATTATTTTTCGCAGTACAGTCAAGATGAAGCTATTCTATTCATGCTGTGTGTTGAGTAATGTGGAATAGCAGGGGAGAACAATTTAATTTGGGGAGGAGCCAGAAAATATCGTAAACCAGTACAATGTCAACAATTAAAACAACCATGATGGTGCTCTTCATAGGAATTAGAATGAGTCTCAACTATCTTTCCATAAAACTCATGGAATGAAACATGCAACTTTGAATGGAATTAGTGTTGCATAGTGTAATAAAACATCTTTGTATGATGGCAGAAGATGATGACTTAACCAGCTCTGTTTAAGTTACAGTTTGGAAGTTTCCCCCAACTTGTGCTTCATTGAGGATACATGACCATGTGGTTGAGAGATATTTAGGGGAGAAAGGAAGCACCAACAGTTGGAAAAAGAAGAGACTTTTAATAAATCACGCAACTTTATTTTTAAAGACATGTTTAGCATTTCTTGAGACAACACATCAAAGAGAGCAAGAGAAGTATGTTTGATAACCAAATTAATCAACTTATCCAAATAAAATTCTCAGGTAGTTAACTAATCTAAAAGAGTTGAAACAACTTGTACATGCCTTCTATAACTCAATAAACACCAAAAACAAAAATTAGGATAACAAAACAATAAAAATGTAATGGAATGAAAATCACCCCCACAACTATATTTCCCAAAATAACCATATTTCCTGTGTGTAGTCTAGGGAAGGGGAACAAAAATTCTTATCCTCTATCCGATTAGAATAAAGCGGAATAGAATATCACTCTTTTTTTTTTATAGAGAAAATTCCAGTCTTACCTAGAGTTAAAAAACAGAAACCTTCTTGATTTAGATTTATTGAAGGCAAAGGTATTTTATTATAAAAAAAATGTTATAATCAGTCATTTATACAATTAATTTTTTTTGGTATGTCATACAATTTTTTTTTTAAAATTACACACTTGTCTGATAAAAATATATACACGTACAATATTCGTATAAATTTAAATTAATCAATTATTTAACATTGGATTATTTATTTTAGCTTTCATGATACAATAAAAATATAATTAAAAAAAAGTGGTGATCAATCACCCTCCCACGTGGGATGGGGAGTTTTGCATGAACCGATGGGCGGAGCTCAGGCCACTCAAACCGGGTAATAACAGAATCCTCAACACTGTGTGTACAGATCTCTGCACGAATTCCGAGGGATGAAAGTATATGATTCTCCATCCAGTCCCAAAAATAGTAAAAGTTGAAGGTCAGTTCTGTTTGCTACTTCAAGCATATGAAAAGGAAAAGCCTGCGTTGATTTTGATTTGTTTTCTGTTTTTTTTTTTTTTTTTGTAAAAAAATGAACAGAAGTACAGGCTCAAACTCACCAGAGGACTGGGAGGTGGAAGTGGTGAAAAGATGCTCTCTCTGCCCAAAGACATCAAATCCAAACTGAAATCAATAC
Organism: Acorus calamus; assembly: GCA_030737845.1. Classification (NCBI taxonomy): domain Eukaryota; kingdom Viridiplantae; phylum Streptophyta; class Magnoliopsida; order Acorales; family Acoraceae; genus Acorus; species Acorus calamus. The sequence continues at coordinate 5,743,207 of CM060862.1, read as the reverse complement.
CTAAGTAGGGGCATCATGAAAAAAAAAACAGAGCTTTCTTTTTGTTGTGGCATTGATAAGTTGTTACTTGTTTGACTATCAAATCATGAGTGGGAAACCATTGAAGGAATTTGCAGGTGAAAGATGAGACAGATAAACACACACATTAATACCCACTCAAGATTTGAATCTCCAAACACTTGATTATTAGATCTCTTGTCTTTTCTCTTTTCTCTTGTAAGGACAGTTTTCATGGTTTTAGGCTCCGTTTAGAAATACAGATTGAAAAGTAGATTTTGGAATAAAGCTGCTTTTTAAGATGATTTTAGACCTTTGACTTTTTTGGATGTTTTTTTTTAATTCAGGAATCAATATTTGGAAGGAATTTAATGTTTGGTAGAAAAAATTACTTTTCAATTCAAAAAATCGATTCCGACAAAAAATCGTTCTTTTTTAGATTTTAAAAACACGGATTTCGAGAGAGAAATTAAAAGAAATCCAGCTTTTGATTCCGCCGGAATCCGATCCGTTTGATTGCGCGTTTGGGCGGAATCCGCCCAACGCGGAACCAAACGGACCCTTAGTTCCAAAGCTCTTCTTAGTTTTTGTTTGGTTGAAAAGTCAAAAGCAGTTTTTAGTTTTTAAGATCACATCAATTCAAATACATTATCATTTAAAAGCTAAAAGCTGTTATCAAATATATCAACTTAAATGCATCATCATTACTAGATTTTATCTATAAAATTGTGTCTCGAAATCTGTATTTCATAAAGAAGCCATCATCATTATACTATCAAATCATCATCATTACACCATCAAAACATCATCATTCACCCTCAAAAGGTATGAATAAAGCTGCAAAAGCTAAAAGCTGACTTTCAACCGTGTTTCCAAATAGTCACTTACCATTTATGTGACTCCTGTGTAACACTTGAAAGCCTTCTATTTCTTCTTTTAAATGATTTCGTGCCTTAAAGAAACAGATATATTGTGCGCATTGATATGTGATGCGTTGTGTATGCATTAGCCATTCCAATACATGCTAGTGATGAGAGAGAGAAGTCTGAGATTAGAAGAAAAAAAATAACTCATTGGTTTATACACCCAAAGTGCATGTAATACATTGCTTAATTATTTTTGGGTGCTCATAATTAAACTCATTCACTCACTCCTGTAATCATTTGCCGAGTCTTCACCCGTACATTAAATTTGAAAAGTATAAAAAATTACATATTAAATTCATTTGAGTATATTTATTTACAATAAATCTTTTCAGGTAGCAGTTCCCTTAAACATATGCGGGTTAGATTAATCATATACGGACTCATAAATTAGGGTTCCACACATAGGCTCCGTTTGGATCCACCTCCCACCCGAGTTGATGGTGGCGGACGCCCGCGAACACAAACGTGGGCACAAACAACTTATTGCATCGCTGCGTCGAGAACCCACACACTCCTTGTCGTATCTTATTTTCAGAGCCCATTTGTCTTGCATTCTCCAATGCTGTGAAACATAGATTCCCCTATCGAGAGTCTTCCCCCACATTCTGCCCACCGCAGCATCCTCGGACATCTTGTCAAACGGAGCCATATATTCTTACAAAAAAAAATCATAAATACCCACATAATTTTTTTTGATAAATGTCCATGCAAACGGAAAAAAAAAAAAGGATTTGGGCCCTCTTTAGATTGGAGCCATTTAGGTGTACCCTGATACGAGGATGGCTTGAAGCATTATATCTTAATGTGCTCTTCATTAGATTTAACCCAACATTAATGAATCAACTAACTCAAGGTGACATAAAGCATATATAATTATATAGGATAATGTTACATCTAACCCAATTTTCAGCATCAATTTCAGACTACATGTGTTTTAAATTTTTTTAAAAATAATATACCTCATCTAATTGAGGTAGATGTTTTTATAAAAAATGAAGCATATACTCCAATGAATTGAATGGATACATTTATAGAAAATATAAAAAAATTCTTTCGAAGCATGTCTTGTTAACGTGAGCATATGCGTCGTTAATTTTCTATTGATGCATATAGGACTAGAATTGAGATTGAAAATGAATCTGGGTGTAACATCGCCCAATTATATATGTACTTAACAATTTTAAATTACTAGAGGTAATCTACAAAAATCTTGATAAGCTATGTAGGTGCGTATAGAACCCCAATTCTTTATAGCAAGCAGTCGATTGAATTAATATTAATGGTGCGCATAAGTTTGGCCATCTACATCACTAATTAGGAGAGGGAATCTACATTTAGCATATTTATATGTTATTCAAATTTAAAATGAAGTTTAGCTTTACAACCAATTACGTACTGATCAAAACCAACCAACTTATTTTTTTTAAAAAAAGTATACCAACTGAAAGAACAAATCAGATGACACTCTCAAATCACACAATTCATGTCCAAACCACCCTGTGAATGCATCTGTGCAGAATAAAGTGAAAGGTGCATTTGTATAAGAAAAAAAAGAGTACTTATTAAAGTTGAAGTCATACAAAACGCCGTGTGTTTCAAAAGAAACCCTAATGAATCCTATGAGAGAATAATTAGTTAGGCCGGTTTGGTCATCACTTTCTCTCCATTCACTTGTCATTACATGCCATCACTTACCAAAGCTAATAGAGAAAAAAGGGTTGCCTTTGTTGACTTGATAGTGTGTTGAACCATACTAATATAATAAGCCCTTCTTTATATCCATCCAAAGAAGAATACTGGTCAGATAACTAAAAACAGTCTTCCCATAATTTTAAAGCACCAGGTGGGTCTCTAAATATTCTATATATTTGGAACTGATAATTTAGAGTGTCTTTTAAACTCCAATCCCAAATCTCTATCTTCGTTTAATTTTTGTAATATTTTTTTTCACAACATATTTTTTTTCAAAATATTTTTTTTTCAAAATAAATATTTTCAAGTTTTATCACATTAAGTTAAATTAAGGAATATTTTTGTAATGAAATAATTGAATATTATCAACATTAATTTATAAAAATATAAAAATGCGAATTGTTAATATCTTCAATAATACTTATTTTTTAAATATTAGTTAAATATATTCAATATTGACCGATGTCTTTTTAACAATATCAATTTAATAAGAATTAGACTCATATCATTTATCTTATGTGAAATAAAGTGAAATTTTATTTAAGTTAATTTATTTAAAAAATTTAAAAATTTAAAAGTGAAATTTCAAAATTAGAGACCCAAATTCACTCTCTAAAAAGAATAACATTATCTTAGAGATGCTCTTATGACATCATATGCACATCTAAAAATCATTGTTTGATGAAGGGTCTCTATGGGGGTGGTTCACAACCCTCTTGTGGTGCTAAACTAAAGAATATTAATCATTTCTTAGGTCAGTGCGTACATGAATTCATATTATATATATAATATACATACATATAATTGGGAGCCATATATCACGGGCCGTCGATACGGGTCCATCGCATACGGTCGGGTGCGATACGTCGACCGTTGGATATATCGGACGGCCCACGTCGTAAACCGCACCGACCGCATACCGCATATATATATATATATATATATATATATATAATATAAACACAAACAAAGACAATATTAATGGTGATTGAGATTGATAAACTATGCCCAAAATTAAATCAATATCAATGTCCTGATTTTGGGTTACGATGTCGGTGGTCAGAATCCAATATATTTGTGAAGTAGGCATATGTCGTAGTCACGGCCGTTGCGTATATAATTTAATTTAATTGAAAACTATATCTGCGGATACCTAACATGTCAATTAATCAAAGATGTCAATTAAAGATGATAATGGCAGCGGCGACAATAGGTGAACATTCACCACATACAGTGCAATGTGATTGGTTTCATAGTATACTAATCTGTTACGGCTCATTCACATTGTTTTTGTTTCTAAATGAGGCATCGTCGGTGTATGATTGGTGTGGCTATGACAGTGATATTATGATATTATTCAATTCAAGGTTTTGCATGAGAATATTCTTTGCCATGTTGGTCAATAGAATTGATTTTCAATGTGAAACTTATGTGAGTATATACAATTATGTTCATAGATCTTTATCCTCATGTCTATCACATGAGATCGTGATATTTTTTATGTGCAGTGTCATAAGGGATATTGGGATGGTTGAAACTTTCCATCTTTCACATCCACTAATTTTTTTTATAAATATAAATATAAATACCAAAATAGTAGAATTTAATGAGTATATATCTAGTATTTTGATGAATAATTAATGCATGACTATCATTCAACATGATTTTTTGGGTGTTGATCACTCGATCATTCTTCTGGTTATAGTCGAGCATATATTAGGTCAGTGTATACTCAATTATAAAAAGTGTAAGAACGTGTATATTTAATTTATTTGAGTATGTAATTCATTATTTGTGAAATCACGTATTCTATTATACATGTGTATGGCTTTTAAAAATTCAAAAGTGTTTTTTAACATTTTTTAGATTCTATTAAACGACGTTGAATTAGGGTTAATTTAGTAATTCTAGTTTAAAAGAAGAATTTCTCATTACAAGAATTGAGGTCTAGCAAATTTCATAGAATGAGAAATTTTGTATATGAAATTCAAGAATAAACACATGATTGAAAGGTTTCAAACATAATTTTATTGGGCATTCATATAGGAGGAAAAGAACGAACGTTAAACTGACCTTTATACAAAGGAAAATGATATGTCGTCTAGCCCCTATTGTAACCTCATTCGTAATCCACGCCATTATTATTTTAAAAAAAAATCATACATACTCTTATTGAAGTACATGTCAGTATATGAAATGAAGTAGACACCAAAATGCATTGAAAAAATAATTTTTTTGTGTCATATGCTATGATAAAACATCATACATTATGAATAACGCAATATACTGTGCCATCATAATATAAAACTGACCGAGTGTATCAACCCTATTATTCAAAGTCCGACTTGAACGTGGGTCAGCCCAAACCCACCCTGAGCCCAAACACACCAAAATTATGGGTTGGGCCCATTTATCACAAAATCAGACACTTCTTTTGGTCTGCGAAAAATCGAACGATTGGGAAGCCCTTCAAAACCCTTCCAAAGTTCCTCTCGACGGCGGAGGCCCCAATCGCCGACGTGATGGGTGGTTCTTCGAAGTTCCTGATGCTTCTCAGCACGCCCGCGCCGCTCCTCCGCCGCCGCCCCACCTCCTCCGCCATCCGCCTCGCCAGGGCTGCCCTCTCCTCCAACCGAAGCTTCGCCACCCTCCCCCGGCGGCGTCACCTAGGGTTTCGCTTCCGAGCCTCGGCCGATCAGGTCCACACTCTGAGGGATGACCACAGAGAGAACTCTTTAGGGGTCTCTAGTAATGCTAGTAGGGCGTCTTATCATCCCTGGCCGGAATGGTCGAAGCTGGTCGAGAGTCTCCGAGACCGTCTGTCGGAACCGCGATTGAACGGTGAGGATTCGTTTTCGGCGCCGGAGGGTGTACCCGAGGAGTTCGTGCGGTCCGCCAATGCGTGTTTATTGTTCGCTCGTGCTCGGCCGGATTTGTTGAGGTGAAGCTTGTATTTTTTTGTTTCTTTCATCAATGAAGTGTATGTTTTTAACACAAAATTTAGTTTTTTTTATGATAAAAACCATATTTTGTAGGTCGCTCTCTAAGAACGATATCCGGGTTGTTGTGGAGAATGGATCGCCGTTCCTGTTCAATAATAGTTTGGATTCTATGAGGCGGATGAGATTGTTTTTAGATAATAACGACAGTGGTGTGAGTATTTCTTCTGTGAGACCTCCAAAAAAAAGATCATTTTAATGCTTCTTCTAGTTGTGGTTATCTTGTGTATCTCTTGACATTATCGAATTGAGGATCATGTGGTGCTCCATGGGAGGGTGTGACTTGTTCACCTACACCCCAGAGAAACTTATTCATTTGATTCACATTTCTGCACCAATAATTGGTATTGTTAGAACGCTAGTTTCCTACGAAGCCTATTTATAAGTCCTGTTTTAGCTAAACAGTGGGTGGCTACTGACAAGGGTCCTGCCATTGAATTAAGCTTGTTGTGTTGCTTGGTTGTTTGAGTCGTTTGACTGTCCATACAAACCAATATGATTAACTTAATATGTAATCAAATGGAGAGTTAGTGCAAAATTTGTAGCTTATCAGTGATAATATAAGTTATGTTCTGGATGACTGCCAAATGAACAGGGAAAGATCGTTTTTTGGTGAGTGATGTGGACTAAGGATTTTATTCTATTTGATCGACAAATGTCCTATGAAGAAACTGTGCAATCAAGCATTATTGGATCGCAGAGGATTATCTCCTATTTATATTATCCACTAATTTCTCATTTTCTATTGATTTGAACAACCAAAGGATGTGATGGTTTATCAGAATTTAGATGTTATATAACATCTGTTTTCTTGAAAATCATTTCACAAAGGAGTATGTATTCTTCCCTATCCATAATTATTTAACAATTCCTTTTGGCATTTAATACATTAGCTTATCTTTACCTGGATGGATTTTGATGCATTATCTGTTTACCATTTTCAATGCAGCATTTTAATTCCTCATTACGAGGTACCTTTTGTGTGCTTTGGTGCTGATTTCTACATGCACTATAATCATATCAGGTACTGGAATCTGAGAGGGCTCAAACAGTTGATTTGATGCGGTATCTGTTGAGCTATGCATGTAATTCCCTTGTTGCTTCCTACCAGGACTCTAATAATAGAGAACTTGTTGAAACATCAGTTCGCAACCTGTTGAATGAGTTGGTAAATGCAAATGGAACAATCAACAAAACTAATTTTGCTGAGCCCATACTAAGACAGTCAGTTGGGTCACAACCCCTTGGACAAAACATTGAGATGAAGAAAGGTGACTGGATCTGCCCAAAGTAAGCTTCTTCCGGCACTCATTTAATTTTCTTATATGTATGCATTTTTTTTTGGCACATTACATCCATTCGTGTTGCAGTACACCGTTCAAATAATAGGTGGGTGTGTGTATATCGTAGTACAAAAAGGAACAAATGGCCTTGTGCCACCTAAATGTGTCAGATTTGCCTAGATTTGCTTGCTTGGTATTTGTTTTTCGTATGTACTTTGTTGGAAATATGAGACATACATGCATCATTACATGTTGGCCTTGTAGATATAATAAATTTTGCGACAACATCTTCAGAAGTTGGGGTGGCTTTTAATAAATAATTACAGAATTTTAGGATTTATTCAGTCGTTTAGAAATAAATTATATTGATGCTAACTTTGACCATTTTCACATATTATTGGCTGATTTCTTATGTTGTCTGGTTTGCACTGGTCTGTTGAAATTTACTATTCTCAGCACAATTATATTCTGTTATCTCTCCTCTTCATATTTAGCCAGTGATTATTCTCTGTCTTTTTTTTTTATCTGTCATCAAGCAGATGTAGTTTCATGAACTTTGGAAGGAACATGAAATGCCTTGAATGCAGTGAGGAGCGACCTAAGAGGCAGCTGACCGGCATGGAGTGGGAATGCCCCCAGTAAGCTTATATGCACCATTTATATTGACTCCATCATTGAAGCCATTGTTTTTTTTTATCACATATTCGCATACTTACTCTTTGATGTTTTTAGATGTGATTTCTACAATTATGGGAGAAACATTGTCTGCTTACGGTGTGATTGCAAGTGCCCTGGGGATATCTCATTGGCAAATGCTACTGCAAGAACCCATTTTGGGCACAGCCAGAGGCCGAGCATCCTCAATGGCAACAATTCTGATAGATCTGAAATCAAGCAGAGTCTGGCTGCCAGTGATGAGAAAGCTGAGAGATTGTTTAGCGAGGCTTCACAGATAGATGGAACTGCTGATTTGAGCAGTACCACAGCTGATGAAGATTTCCCTGAAATCATGCCTCTGCGTAAAGGGGTCAACAGATTTGTTGTGAGTAATAGAAAAACACCATTGGAGAGGAGGTTGGACAGTACACAGCTTAGAAACTCTGGGAACGATGGTTCACCCGAAGGAATTGATTATCAGGCAGGGGATTCGGGTGGGTTAGTATCTGATAGAACACGAGAGTCATCCATTAGTGAAAGATTGGATAGAATACTTGGACGTTCACAGACATCTGCTGATAAAGAGAGCAGCTCCTCAAACAAAGAAGATTCTGTTGCTATGGGAGCTGGTGACAGTGTGCTCTCAGGAAAGCCAGAAAGCCCAATCAAGAACAAAAACATTGGAGAATCTGAAAGGTGGTCCAAGAAAGTTGCAGAGCTTGACAATGAAAGGGAGTCAAGGGACCTCGCAAGTACAACAGGTGATGATGACTTTCCGGATATCATGCCGATACGGAAAGGGGAGAACCGTTTTGTGGTCAGCAAGAAGAAGGATCGTTCTTTGACCTCTCCCCAGTACAAGAAGCGTATGGCCATGGAACAAGCGAACAACAATTCCAACTATGTCCCCTTCGTACCATTCCCCCCTGGCTATTTTGCCAAGAAGGACAAACCTCTCGAAAACTCTACGCAGAATAAGACCACACCCAAAACTCCTCCAGTTTCTGCTAGTGCTGGAGATTTGAATAATCAATTCTATTCGGAGAACAACTTGAATGAGAATAAGGTGGACTCTGGTTATCGAGTGGCTGAAAACACTACCCAACAACTGTCCAATAATAACAGGGAGAGTACATCAAATTCTACAGATGGAGTGTGGAAAGGGGGGTTTACAGGGAAGAGCTTGGAGGGATCAGCTGTGAAGGAGCCAGACCCCTTGGACATGTCAGAGGAGGCGAAGGCGGAGAGGTGGTTCCGTAGGGTTGCCCAGATCAAAGACATATCAGAGTTGAGTCAGATCCCTGATGAGGACTTCCCAGAGATCATGCCAATGAGGAAGGGTGTGAACAGGTTTGTGGTGAGCAAGCGCAAGACCCCGTTGGAGAGGCGTCTGACCTCTCCTCAGTACAGGAGGAATCTGCCTGTTGTGAACGATGATCTTGATAAAGACATCCCTAGAGATTAAGAGGGGCCATTTGGTTCAGTTTTGTGCAAGTGAATCCTCCTAGCATTGGATGCCAACAACTGTATTTTGTTTTCTTTGCTTGTTTTTACTGAAATTCAATGTAATGTTCTAAATTATTGATTAATATAATTAATAATTGTGCCATTGTGCTTTTAATGGAAAGTTTTAGAAAATGTTATGTCACAAGTCATCATTTTTTGAAGTATGCACTTTGCACTTAGCTAATGAAATATATAATGCATGGATTTTTATGTTTTTCATAATAATTTTATATCAAGTTTTGTACTGATGGATTATATATTGTGTTAGGTGATTTTCATATACTGTTATGAGACTACCAAATGCTCTTTAATTATTGTGTAAATTAAGTCTAAACAAAATAATACACCTTATACATGCAGCATAACTGAAAAAGAAAAAAAAATCTAAATCCCTCTTCCCATAAACCATTGAAATTAATTTATTAGATTTCAATCCCAAGTGTGGAAAAATATGGAAGATTGACATTTAATAAATTATAAATTAAGTGATTCGGCTTCACCAACATACACGTATAATTCCGTATAATGTAAAGTACATCCGTATTTTTTAACTGTGGGTGTCCCCCTCGATGTTTGTGACATGTTGAGGGTGATTTAAAATGGTTATATATATATATATATGTCTAAATACATAGAGTAAGATCCACTTCATAGTTATGTTTGTTGTTCATGCAATTGTTAATGCAATTGAGCCACCACTGATGCAGCAAATGAGAGACAATTCAGACCATCCATGGAGCTGATTTTTCCATCCATTGGTAGAGAGAAGTTCAAAAAAAAAAGATCAACCACATCCAAATCCATAAAATAACTGAAATTCCTTGTTACATAATTAAAATGACCCTCTTTGAAGTCAAGCCACAATAGCACTTGATAACTTAAAATGCTCTATTTTTCACCCATCAAAACACCAATAACAACAAAAACAGAAATCAAGCATTCTTGGGCGGGTGACATGTCCAGGTTCACCTCAGCCAATATAAGCTCAAAACACACCAAATGTATAGAAAAAAAAAAGAGGCCACTCTAATATTGGCTGACCTCTCCACCACCACCATCTTTTAATGGGGTGTGACTTACATTGCCAATAATGAAAAACACAGACCACAACAAACCATTCAGGGCCATTTTAAATAGGACCCATCATGGCATACAATCACAATCACCACATATATATAGCTAAGTAACACCATATATACTAGTATATATTGGGTGTCTCTCTACTCAGATAGTTAGAGTTGGTAGTTTTGTTAGTTATGCAGAGGGGAATCACTGTAGAGAGAGAGAGTGAGAGAGAGCTCTTAGAACTGGACTCCATTGGTGAAGGTCTGTCCGAAGTTCCAATTCGAGGGGGCGACGTCCATGAGTGTGAGAGTTCGGCCATCGCTTGTGGTGAGCTTGAAAGACAGAGACTGCCCATTCAAGTAGCTATTGCTCTGCCAGTTCACGCCCCAGTTGCGGCTCATTGATTGCCATCCACCGTTGGATCCCTTGATGGAGGCTGAGATGATGTCTCCGGCGCCACCCACGTTGGTGATCAGAACAAGGTTGAAGTAGGAGTGGCCGTTGATCGTGAATCGAACGCCTCCGCTCCTCTTGCAGGGGACCCTTCATTTGACAAAACCACAATTGTTTTAGTTTTCACATACTGAAGTCATTCCTATAGTCCTATCAAATATATACAATTCATTAAAGTTTATATTTTTATGATTATGAAAACATGTTAAGACTGTAGAAAAGCGACTACATGAACGACTGTCCCTAACATATTTACTACAGGAAACTGTGACTTGGGACCACTTAAAGGACTAGTTTGTGGTGTCTGATTGATTACCTTCTGTACTGAACAGGGACAATGCCTGCCTTGTATTGGGCAAGGCGTTGGAAGGCAGGTTGGGCGAGGTCGAAGTGCTGCAGGGGAGGGTTGCACCAACCCCCCGCATCGTTCGGGAGGGCGTTGTTCGGTGGGCAGAAATTGGTGGCGGTGACGATGATTGATCCAGGAAGGCACCATCGTGCATCATTGACGCATTGAATCTCGAAACAGGCACCGCAGGTCGAACCGCTGTTGAACAATGCAGTGCTCAGTGCAGCAGTGTCAGTCCCATATCCCTCGCTATTCAAGTTTCCATACCCACATGCACCTCCTGCATAAGAAAGAAGGTGTTTTTGTTAAGATTATTAACAACCCAATATGGAGAATGAATGAATTTGAAGTAGAAGTGATGGTTTTGTGAGTATACATACCCATTGTGCCAGAAGCATCGCCACCACCATAGAAGGTGGCATGGGCACTAGTCCACCCATCTCCATTAACACACTTGAACAAGGTCACAAGGGCTATCAGGCACAAACCAAGAAAATCCATGGCTTTGTAAGTGAAACTCTCTTGGAGAAGATGGAAAGAAAGGGAAGGGCTTTGGCTTAAATGAGGTCAGCTGACCCACAAAAACAGATGAGATGGAGGAGAGGAGATGAAGAAGGTGTGAGGAATGGGAGGTGCATTTATAGATGTGGATGGAGTAACTTGAGTTTTTGGGGGAATGGGAAGGATAAAAAATAATATTTGATTGATAAAATGATCAAATGGACAAGTTGGAGAAAAGTATCTTAACAACCAACTGAAAAACTAAATTGGTCAAATAAACCAAGAATAGAAAAAACAGAGGAAATTAGAGTTTATTCATCTATAATTATTTACTGCTAGCTACACTTTGACCTATTTATTCTCCAAATACAAGATAATGCAGAGGTGACAAGAGGATTGGTTACTTTTTCATGAGGGGAAGATGGATTTCATTGCCAAGTTCTCTGAATGTTATCCAGTACAGAGAAATCAGATGCTGCATACACAGACACAATTCTGTTTTGAGGTCCCATTTTGGATAAAAAAGATTTTGTTTTTGTACACCTAGGAACTTTAAGGGTAAGCTTTGGGTGGGAGCTGAGAGGGACAGATAGTAACCATCCTTTTTGGTCTGCTGTTTCTTAGATTCTGCCTTGTAAAGGAAAAGGGGGGTGATATGTGACATTTTCTTTCACTGCTACCAATGTTAAAAAAAGGTGGGCTGTTTTAAAAGCCACCGCACTTGTTACTAGCATAGTCATAAGATTCATGTATAATAAATATTCAGTAAAGATTTTATTCAATGTGATGATAAATGTATATTCGTAAATCATGTTGGGTATGGTTAAAAGTGCATAGATAAATTATTTTCTAAGTGTATTCTTATCATTAGTACGAAGAATATGTTAAAAAAAATTCTATATTGGATGCAAATGCGATAAGCCGATAATAATTATTATGATTAATTTTTAAATTATGAATAACATGTTAAGCCATCTAAATCAAATAGATACATATATTCTGAAGGTACTAAAAACATGATTCGATTTAACAGAAATATGTTCAATTGATAAATAGACGAAATGTCCAAATCCTTTCAGAAAAGATCAGAATATTTTGTCAAAGATAAAGAGACATTACATAGAAAGTAAAAGAAAATGTCAATAATACTTGAAAACTATCCACAACCAATCTATGATTGTTATCACCAAACAAGATTGTAACCAATCTATGATTGTTATCACCTCACAAGATTGGGGAATCAAAGCATAAATTAGTTGGCAACCTATCATTACTAATAATTAAGTGAAGGAGCTTTAGAGAATCTGAGTTCAGTAGTTCATAACAATAAATTAATATTTGCGGTATTCTTTAACATATCTTTTCAACAGGGTACACAAATTTCACAATTTTATTATCAATTTGATTCTCCTAAGCACATGGGCCTCGATTTTGACTTAACACCTTCATTAAATTCAGTTTCTTTTTTTTGTCATTGGCCAACATAGCTGTTGGGAACCGATGACTTGACTTTTTGATCCAAACCTTGAAACGACAATCCAATTTTTCGGGGGAAAATTCCATATAACCTCCTGTAAACTGTCCAAAATTTATATAACCCTCTTACTTTTCCTTAAATCTATTTAACTCTCTGAAAACATATAGTTAAATTCAAATAATCCCGAGTTAAATTTCTATTGATAGATGATGAATATTTTATTTGATTAACCATGATTGAAAACACAGTATACTAAAAATCATTTATAATGTGTTAAAATGTGATTGTAAATGCCAATTTTAACCATCTGAATAGGATTTTAAAATCTACTTAGAAAGGCAAATCATCATTTATAAATGATTTTCTGTATTTTTAACACATGTAAGGGGTTATTTGGATTTACATGAGTATTTTCAAGGGGTCACATGTACTTTAGAAAAACTCCTGAAAAGTGAGGGGGGTTATATAGATTTCAGATAGTTTATAAGGGGTTATTTGAATTTTTCCCTTTTTTTTAACTGAGCAACTTTGTAAGAGAACAGAAACATAAATATGTCTCCCACCTAAAATTCAGGATCTTATACAAGGTTTTGATGAAAGTGACTTGCATGTGGCAAACCGTCCAGCTTAAGATAAGGATTTAATGGCAATCATCTTATGTTTTTAAGGCAAACTGAGCTGTACCCACATCATCATAAGCTTCCATGGCTGTCATGTGGGTCCAAATTAATCAAAGTATCACAGTGTAAGCTGAATATGGTTATGGAGAGCCATACCCCATGTTGTTATTCTTCTTTTTTTTTCTTATTCTTCATTTGAAAGTCTCATTAATTATGGGCATCTCTAATTTTAAATTGGGCATTACCAATCTCTCATTGAATTTGAGTTTGGCACACATCACCTGGATGGCCAGTTTCATTATCTTTTCTTCTGTTTCCATGTTTTGTGTGACCTCATTAAATGTTCCATTGAACTTCCTGATCTCAACTTCTATAAATAACTTTCTTGTTGATATATACATTTAAAAAAAAAAAGGATTTCAAGTTCAACCATTAAACAAATCATTATTTTTGGACAGAAAGTCTAGACTTTGCTGATGTATAATCAACTAACCTCAGTTGTCATGGTGTCAGGTACCACCTTATGTTCTTTACATTGCCTTCCAAGCAACAAAGTCATTAAATAAAGTTGTAGTTAAGCAAGCCAAAGTTTCCTTTGTATGAGATATATATTTATGAGTACAGTTCATGAGTGTGTCTGCATGGTACTATCTCACTTAGCTTTTAGTGATAAAAAAAAAAACTCAAACTTTATGTCATTTTTCTTCTCATGTAATTCAAAGGAAAATTTTGGATAAACAATGAGAGACAGGGGGGAACAAACAAACAAATATCAATTAAGGCTGAATTTGGTGTAGAAGATAAGAGCATAAAATGATGCAAAAAGAATTAGTAGTAGCACATGCCCACCACATGGCCACTTGTAAAGCTTTCTTGTGATGTTACTGATGTATATTTGGGGAGGGCCAATGTATCAGCTTCATGTGCCCCACCCATACATATTATATTTTCTGTATCTCTATTCCAAAAAAACATTATATTCAGAGACATTATGTTATTTATTTATTTTATCTATCATTGGCACGTGCGAGGTGCTCGTGTGGGTGGGTCAGTGAAGGGTGATGACTGGTGAACATGCAGAGGATCAGCTGCTGTTGTTCAGAGCGCTTTGTTTGTTTGTATTTTTTAGGTTGAGAAAGGCTAGGTGCAGTGGGGTCTGAAACCATGTGCAGCACATCGGATTGGGCCGCTTATTTCAACCACCCAATCAGCTTTTTTATGTCTTTATCCCGACTAGTTATATGCCGTCGCCGCCACCGGCTGCCTCTATCTTGTGAGCATCCTTACACACAAAATAGCCACCTTTGGGTTTCTATTTGCTATTGAATCTTTGATTCTCACATAGTATATTTTTATGTTTTTCAAAACCAGTTTTTTAATGGCATTTATAACTAAAATGTTAGGTTCGATTTTTCAATTAATCATGAAAATTATTTGAAGATTTTTGATGCCCGAGAAAATAAAATCACCCCAGATATGTTTTCAAACTGTCTGTTTGTCATGTCACAAACTCATAGACAAATCATGCACCTTTTGTCACTAAATCTATAACGAGGTATATAAGTCTGTGTTTGAACTAAGAAAAAAATTGAATATAGCAACACTCTTTGCATATTTATTGATACTTGGATTGGCATTCGCTTCACTTCCTGTGGCATGTCCGCATGTGGATATGATGTGATCCATAGGCCTAAATTACAACCCGAACTGGGCTCAATATTGAGGCCAAACTAACTGGGCCCAATCGGGGCACTTTAGTGATGAATCATGATCCTATGCTTCTGATGATGAGAAGCATCAAGACTAGACTTCCCCATCACAGGACAACTCATCTGTTTCTATTATACTAACTTAAAAAGGTTTAATGAGGTTTGGATTTTAAGATGAGATTGAATAGTTTGTAATTTGTAACTTTTACTTCAGTTTTTAAAGAAAAAGGGATGTTAAATTGGATTTTCATGGTGAAGGATTTCATTTTCTTTTTTAATTTTCACATGCATATATTTAAACAAGTATATATATACCATCCTAAAAGCGGTATTACAATGACACATTTCCACCGGTCTTTGTCAGTCCAAACGGGGGATTGATATGTCATATGTGATTAAAATTGTCAAAGAATTATTAGATTTTAAATGATAAAAATATGTAATTGGAACTTCCTGGATCCCATTTTACACGAAAGAGCCCTATAAAAGTATACATTTATTACATGATCAGCATTCAAAACGATTCTAATATCATGCACAAAAAAAAAAAATTCATACGTACTAACTACAGAGCATTATTATATATTAATATATAATATTAAATAACTTTAACACTTGCTAATGCCGATGATCACGTCCAACTCGCCAGTCACTCTTGCCCCTGGCGGCCGCGACGGGCTTCATGACACAGTAGTCACCCGCCGAGCACGAGCCGACAGAGTCCCGCCTCGGCGCGGTCTCCATGCATCCATGCAAGCCCATCAGAAGCCTCTCCCTCTCCAGTTCATGCCTTGCCATCCTCCTCAAGTTCTGCTTCCTAGCAATGCTTGGATGGTTCACTGACCTCTTATTGCACACACTGTGCCTTCTCTTACCGATCGGCACTGGCATCGCATCCAGCCCCATCAGCTTGGGAACAACCCCCGGCTTGCACCACACCACGCACTCCCCTGCCACCGTCGAAGGCAGCCTCCTCTCCACTCCCAATGTGCAGCACACCGACTTCCGCCCGGCCTCAAAGTTGTTCCGAAACGAGGACCGGTACATCGCGTCCCTTCCGTCGAGCGAGAAACGCGGGTACTGATTCAATGCGTTCCTCGCAGACCGCAGGATATCGGAGTTGTTCACGCACGACATCCGTCTCTGGAGCTCCCCGTAGTCATCGAGCATCTTCGCCCGCTTCACCGCCTCCTCTTCCAGGTCTAGCTGGAGGATCATATCCTCCAAGGTCAGGGGGCTCCCTGGTGGGTCGGAGTCGGCCACCTCCAATGAAGGGGCCGTGGCCATGCAGGACGCCTCGTGCTCCTCAGTCCTGCGTTGGTTGAGAGTGGATGTGGAGGTGACGCCATTGCAGAAGGTACGGATGCCTCTCTTCATCTTGGCTGCCAAGGAGTTCTTGAGGAGGAGGAAGGAGATTTCTTTCATGACTGAGAAAAGTAGAGGCTGAGGAGGGTTGATGATGACAAGGGAGAGGAGGAATAAAAAGATGGTAAAGGTGACTGCAAGCGTGAAGTGAGTGAATGGAGAGGCAGGTCTGTTCAGGAGGCTTAATGAGTATCACATGACAAGAGAGTGAAGTCAGTCACAGGTTTTATGCACCTTGAGCTTTTCCAAGGAACCCATGATATAACTTCACTTTCATAGAATGAACCAACCGCAAAAGTCATGATGTTCTTGTCAGCATAAGTTTCATACAAAAATATGCAAGTGATATTTCAATTTGGTCTGTCAACAATTATATCTTAAACTTGAGAAGTAAAATGTTAAAACAGAGTATATAAACTGTTCATGAGATACCTCAAACTGGTGGCTCCTCCAATAAATAAAAAGGATGCACATTAAATTTTAGGGGAGAAAAAGGACCAGAAACTCAGCCACTCGAATCTCATGAACGACTAATTTCTAAGGTACTGACCGCTTGGTTTCTGGTTTTCGTGAATTGGCAGAGAAGAGGATGATGATCCAGCTCGGCTAAAAACTTAGTGCCGAAGAGCTCCTTCCCATCTTGCCTTTGAAGGAGAACCGCTTCTTGAAATGATTCTTCATGAAAAATTCCCCCCTCGCCGGGGTGCACGCAAAGAGCAATTCCTCCTAAAACTGCTCTCTATCCCATTCAATGACCTGTTGCTCAAACTCCCCACATCACCACCAGATGCAATGTTGATTCCTTGGTTCCTCCTTACTGATCTCAAGGCCACTCTCAATGGTTCTGAAAACGGATTGTTTCTTCGTCACCATCAGCCACCTTTGAACACAGGGGGCAAGGTGGATCATGAATCTGGGTCTTTGGAGTTGTCTGATCCAAGCAATCCGCGTGGAAGATATGGCCACAAGGGAGCACGCCAGTTATGGGCATGTCACGGCTTTTTATGATCCGATATGAACTCCATGGAGACTTCTGCCACAATAACCTCCTGCACAGTCCGCATTGGTGATCGAGGTTCGGATTATCGTGTCCCATCTGGGTTTCGGAGTCAACATGCTCTGTTATGTCAATGCTGCTGCCTCCATCAAAGCAGAAGTCATAACTGCTAGCGTTGCTCCACCTGAACCCTTCCCTCCTAGAGCTTGTGCTGGGATCTGGGGATCCCTCCACCTTCTGCATCTCAGCAATGGTCCGTTGACTCTTGAGTTCACGACTTGAAGATCTATCCGTCCACACAGAGGACATCCCATTCTCCACAGTTGTCAACCTGCCACCACTGCTTGTGTTGGGCAACTCAAACGATTCACTATCCGACACAGGATTGCGGAAAACGAGTGGGTACACAGGCTTGGACATGAAAGAGCGCCTGCCAGAGGCATTGCGTTGTGGGCAAAAAATGGGCTGCTTGCTAGTAGAACCCCATTGCCCGGATTCAGAAAAAGGTGATGTGGACCCGAAACTATTGGACACCGAGGTCACTTCAGTAGCAAAACATCTCTGCAGCAAAACAATTCCAGTCAAGCTGTGACCCAACAATAAAACTCTTACATAGAGGTCATTATATATAATCCCATGCAAATGACAGTATTACCTCAATAGATTGAGGATACGAAGAGGTCTCAGGCCTCGCTCCTGTTCAGGAAAGGAAAACATTATAATAAATTTTAGTAGCACAATGAGATGCAATCAAGTAAAAAAATAGAGGAAGCAATAGCTGCTCAATAAATAAATAAGGAAAAGAAGATAAATTCAACTCTTAGCCCCAGCTGATTTAATGCAAAAAACCTAAGAAGTACACTGAGAATCTAAATGAAAAGCCTTTTTCGTACTTTAAGTGAGAATTTTGTCATGTCAACTTTGCAAAAGACACCAATGAAAATCATGTTTCTGAACTTCCATATATATTGCAACCAATTCCTACATCAGTGGAAACTTTAGCAGTGCTACAATTTGGCAAACACTGGTCCTCCTATGTTGATTAAAAATATAATGGTACTGCATCTTCTAAATAAAAAAATAGGAAGATGACAAAAAAAATTCTGAGCCTTAACTGGTAGAATTGGGGATGAACTTGTGAAATTTAATTTCAATTTGGGCTAATTGACTAGTAATTAATCGAAATTGGTGTTGCATTAGCATGACTTTGTGGTAAATGCATTAGTAATTGATGTCCAACAAGGATTTCTTAGACCCCCAGTTCCACATCAAACATTATCTGCTCACAACAGTGCCATTGGCAAATGCTGAAAATATTTATACCACCTATGATAACTCCCCATTCCCCATATAAGTTACCTTAAATCCTCTTGAATCATGGCTTAACATACAGATTATATCATTTTTCAGATTGGAAATGTAGATATCTCACCCATTCCATCACAGTGCATCTCAAAAATCATTCTTGGTGTCCTGACATGCATGGTCCAAATAGACACAAACCACTTTGTATTAGTTTTTGAACCCATGCATATTTGAGCTCTAACTATATTACTCCAAAATGGAAAAGCATGGGGTTCTATTTTTTTTTTGCAGGGTACAACATGAATATAGCAGACCAGAAATTTTAATTACACTGACAATATGTCCTTCATACATGAGTTATGCACAAAGCTGGCATTTGCATTCAGAATGTATCATAACTGACTCATACTGGACAAGATATACTGCATGCCTTTTCCAATTTCCATCCTTTATTTTTGCAAAAGCTTTGTTCTTTTTCATTTAAATCAACTCAACAGTCTCCTCCTCAACAGCAAGCTCAGTCTAACTATGGTAGCTTAAACCACTGATGTTCCTAGCATCTTAAGGTTCGAACAAAAAGTTGTGCAACAACCAACCATGCTCGTCTAAAAAATGGACATCCCTATTTCTCTGTTCCAAACTTCCCGTGTGCTCCATGCTCAATTGTCGAGATATGGAGAAGTATCATCCACTGCATTTATTATGAAAAAAATTAAGGCTATCTCAGTTTCCTATGGCACATTGTCGAGATATGATACCTAGTTCACACACATTGGCAAATTTAACTGATTTTAAAAAAAATGACAGATCTCAGATAGATGAAAAAGATGCATGGAATAGATATATCACATCAATACAAGCTTATTAATCAAAACCAAATGAAATGTCACGCTTCACAGATATTGCCAGGTGAAAGAAAATTACCTCGCATGGGAGTAGTAAACTCCCCAATATCATATTTATGTACTGGTGGGGTCCACCGAGGACATGGAAATTATCAGACGGGCTACCAAGATATGAAAGAGCACCATCAGACACAGAATGGTGATGATTGGGATACTGTCCACTGCTCACCATGTTTCTGCTTCCTTTATTAGAGGGCAATGATGATCTATAACGAGGAACTCCATCACCATATGATGCAGTGGGGAAACCATCCGACCGAAATCTGCAGTCCCATCTCCTAGATGGAGGCGGCGAATAGCTTGAGTTTATTCTCCAATGAGGTTCATTAGGATCCATGGAATAGTTTCTACTGCCAGTGTTGGATTTCGTTCCATGTGGCCTTGCGGCCACACAACAATATGCACCCGTCTTAGCTATTTTTATGACAACAAACAAAGGTAAACAGCAGCAATTGCACTTCAACCCAAACCTGCAGCTGCTAACTCACAGTGCAGGCAGTAGTGAATGGGGCTTTGCAGACCAAAAAATTGGCAATACCGAGATCGAGATATTTTCTTATACTGGAATATGTTGGCAGAGAGGGATATGCTTGTGATTACTGTTCCAGTAACATGTAATCTCCACTCTGATTTCAAAATTACAAACTTCAATCCTGTCAAGTTGTAATAATTCAAGATCAGAACATCATTCACTCAGATGATAGAATCTATGAAATCCCATGCACAATAGTTTCCATACTCATTCAAGTTGCAACTCACATCTCCATTTAAAGCTTCCCCACTTTAAATGATTCAAGATAAACAACCTACTGCAAGAAGAAGTTTAAAATTAGGACTATAAGACAAACATCATGCTCATGCATATAGCTTACTTTGAACACTTGCAAGTTGCAAGAAGAAATTAATTACCTTCCTCAATGCATCTCAGGGTGGATGTACCACTCAACTTTAAAAGTATTATGAAGTATATCTAATTTCAACTAAGAAGTGTATTTAAATTCTCTCACACAAGAAAAGAATGTGTTTAAATTAATTGTACAAACAGCTAAAAAAAATCATAGAACCATCAATTTCACCAATAATGATCGAAATGGATTTATAGAGAAGTAGCAGGCATATGATTGAACAATAATAAGCTCTCCATATCAAGCATAATAGATCTTCTGTTGACACACAGAATTCAACCTGGTATCATAATGTAAAACAAATATTTTACTCAAAATCCAATCATATAATCAGGTTACATTTCATTGTTTTCCAAATTTATCCATGGACAAAGTTAAAAGATAACGACTAAGGAGAAAGGAGAAAACTATAAATGGAGAGTAAACAGTAAAGAGAAGATAGATAGCAATCCTATTTTTCAAAATGGTTTAACCCTCACAAAATAAGGAGAGGATTGGTGAAACTCACATCAATGGTACATTACTTTTGATTGCTATAATATTATCTCATAAGATTTTACAAGAAAATAAGAATCAATTTATGTACCCTACACTCTTGCTTTTGCCAATGGAAGCATCATGATAAGATAATTGATTATATGATCAATGTTGTAAAAAGCGTCAGGTGCTAGTCGGGCGATTGAGGACGGATTAGGGATTAATCGGCTAGATAAGGATTAATCGGATATTAATTAATCACCTTTTAGAATAATAAATATAATACATATACATATACATATACATAATAATTTTAGACTACAAAATTATAACTAAATAACATCAAAACAAAATTAATAATATAAACATAACAGGAATAGCATAAAAAATTAATTAATAGATATATAATACATAAGATAACTTAATAACTTATTAGTCAACTAGGGATTAATCGAAAAAGCGGCTAGGTGTTAAGCGCCTAGGCAGGTAATTAATCGGGGCCTAGAAAAGATTTTTAGAAAAATGTATATGACAGATGGGAGACTATTGATCAGGGAGATCTGAGTGATACCAGATTTTCAATTAAGCTAGTCTTTGTAATTTTCTAGGGTTTCAAAGGGCCAGTTCACTTTTTTTATTGAAGGTTTGGATGCTCTGCAAAATGTCAATAGTTACTGGAGATATATAACTGTTTGCAAGTAGCATACCTTTACATTTATATATCTCATAATACAAAAAACGCAGAAGGATCCCTACATCATGCCCCAAATTCACGCCCAGATCCCCCATTGGCCAAAATGGACAAAAAGAAAGTAGGAAAAAAAAACACATTCATGTCAGGATGAGAAGAAAAAAATCACTAATGCACAATACGGTGAAGACAAAAAGCTCAGATATTTTAGAATGGAATATGATAAAAACAAAACATACAACACTGATCACGCCATCACCGGGAAATTAAACATGCACAGCAAAGATAGCAAGGGAACATACGTCAACCGAGATTAGCAACAATCAAAAGACTGAATCATTTCATAGGCAAAACAGAAATCTAAAGAAAAACGACTAACAATATGATGAACAAGGCAGAATGGCTTCCCATATGAAGAAGGCAAAATGAATCCAGACGCAAATAGGAAAACCAACCACATAAACTATATTTCCAAAAAACAATTCTCGATAAAAACCTGAACTTGCATGAAATCAGATACTGCAGAACCCACCAAGCAATCACTTCGAAAATCCAGATGAACGAACCCACCCAGAAAAACAAACACCCAGATAACAGAATCTCATTCCGGAGGTCTTCATGCTTCAGGGGAACCCACCCATGAAACCAGCGAGTGAAAATCACATGATATAAGTCTCCAAAAACACCCAAACAAACCCGTGATCATCAGGTTCCCATAGTATCACATGCTTCAATCATCGATATTGTAAAAGAAAGAAAAAAGAGAGGGAAGAATTACAAATCCAACTACGTAAATAGAGGTCAGTCCAAACAACGTTGAATTCAACGCGCCAGAAATTATAGTATTAATGAAATACCTGTGTTGACGAAGAAGGAATTTCTAGGGTTTGATTCTGATTGGGAAGGAGGAACTTTTTGGGGGGAAAGGGAAAGAAAATGTGGTGGAAGTATATATATATGAGTTAGACTAAGGAATTTATTAAGATAGCTATAATGAATTAAATTGACATAGGGCCATGATGTGTTACACATCATAAAATAATTATTAAATCATATAAATTGAAGAAAGGGACAAATGAACCGCTTCATGTGCCATGCATACTTGGGGTTTATTTATAAATTACTTGAATGAAAATTTTATCAAATACTTTTTAAAATATATATATTAAATTTATCTTACTCAAGATGTGGGTTATAATAAGATGGATAGGGTTAGAATTTCAGTCCTCTGTACCAAATCAGACAAAAAGAAAAAAATAGGTGACATAATAAACAGAAAAAATAATCAGTTTACACATAAAAAATAATAAAATTAGACAACATTATATATATCTTTAATTTTTTTGAGATGTATAATTGAATTATATTTTACAAAATCAAATTTCGTATAAATTTATTTATATAAAAAGATCACATATATGTAATTATTGTCTGTAAAAATGCCCCTAAAATGTTTAGGGATTCTCAGCCACTAAATTGGTCCACATTCGGACATGTGCATGGGTGTGGTAGCATGCTTGGTTTTTGTAAATAAGTCAGACCATTATTTAATTAGCTTAACCATCATAACACATTATTTAATTAGCTTAACCATTATTTAATTAGCTCCCCGTCCGCCTTTTTTGCTCTCCTTTACTATTTTGTTTCCTTGTTCTTATGTCTTCACTTCTTTGTATCCCCTTCAGTCCATTGCTAATTGTCTACCCTTCAGTCGGGGTAGCTTTGGTCTACCAGTTTCAAAAAAAAAAAAACCCATCATAACACATGGATACAAATTATTTTTGGACCCGAGTTATTTTTGGATTTAAAGAGTTGGACAAATTGATCGAATTGGACATATAATCAGCGTTTTAAAAACTGATGCAACCCGGCCGGTTGAACCTTCACCTGCTTTAATTTTCGGTTTGATTTACCCCTTAAAATCCAATGATATAAAAAAAATCAATAAAACTCAATCAACTCACTGGTTGAATTGATAATTTTTGTAAACCGGTATGGGTTGATTAAACCGATCAATTCTTTATTCATAGAAATTATGATGAATTACTTGATAACATATAAAATCTAATAAAAAGTCTAAATTTTATATACTAAAATTATGTTATGATATTAAATAAAAAATTTATGCAATTTTTTTAAAAATATTTCATGTTTTTATTAGTTTTAATAATTAATATATTTATTATATTATAATTATGTTAACGGTTGAACTAGTGAGCCTTGACTCGATGATTTTTCTGATTCATTTAATGATTCAGTTTTTAAAACATTGTCTATAATGTGACAAAACTTGACTTGAAATAAAATTTATCACAAATGTAATAAGTGAATATTTTTATGGGTATAGCTGTGTAAATGAATCTTTTTATGAGAGGATGCACTGCAGTTTATTGCATCTTGGGGGTGTGCTGGCAGGTGCGTGCTCGATGAGGATGTTGGGAGGAGCATGAGTGATCGATCCAGGCTATTCAGTTTGGGATAGCCATCTTGGAGGGGACGAGACCTCTCTTATATTTGTATTTTGTTTCCTTTTATTATGTACCCCTCTTGATATGTTTAGGGTTTGTTGGAAGACACATGTCTCTGCGGCGTTAATCCCCACCGCATTCTCTTCTTCTCCTCCTCCTCTCTTGTTGTATTAAGGCAAGATTCAAACTTGTAATCTCTTTATAAAAGTTATACAGTCTAAATTTTCTATGTAAAAAAAAGAATTGAAGTGTCCCACTTTTTTTTCCAAGTGTCTAGAAGTTGGGTTTGGAAAACAATGCTTCCCCTCATCTAGTGCGATGACTAGCTTATATTATACAGCTCGCTTTATTTGTTTTATTGCCATATGATATCTATTTGGTTTTTAGATTTGGATGCTTTTTACACAGCTTAGTTGGATTTGATTTGGTCTAGATGATCTCTTTATTTCTATGATTTCAGTTTGACACATATATATATATATATATATACACACACACGAGTGATAGCGTGCGGTTGGTGCGGTCGTGCGGATTCGATGTGCGTTGTCCGATCGCGGGTTCATCGCATCCAACGGTCGATGTGAATCGCCCCCGACCGTCTGATGCGATGGACCCGCGATCGGACGACGCACGTCGAATCCGCACCGACCGCACGCAATCACGAGTATATATATATATATATATATATATATATATATATATATATATATATATATATATATATATATATTGTTGATGAAATGTACTATTGGGTCGTTGGGTATGCCCATCATTGTTGGGGAGTGACGAAGTCATT
Organism: Acorus calamus; assembly: GCA_030737845.1. Lineage (NCBI taxonomy): Eukaryota > Viridiplantae > Streptophyta > Magnoliopsida > Acorales > Acoraceae > Acorus > Acorus calamus. The sequence goes on along the minus strand of CM060862.1, from coordinate 5,718,064 downwards.
GGTAAATAGAATGCGCGTGTCATACCAATAGATGTTACACTAACATACAATTTTGAATTAAGTTCATGTTTGTGTTTCGGCATCTTAAGGAAATGAAAATTAAAATGTTGGATTGATTTATTGTTCATAATGTATTATTTTCTAATTCGTAGAACTCGGACAATGCTTTCAAGCTAGAAAGTATATTGTTTTTGAAAATCGATTTCAAACTGTTCAAACTGTTCAAACTTGTAATCTCTTTATAAAAGTTATACAGTCTAAATTTTCTATATAAAAAAAAAAGAATTGAAGTGTCCCACATTTTCCAAGTGCCTAGAAGTTGGGTTTGGAAAACAATGCTTCCACTCATCTAGTGCGGTGACTAGCTTATATTATACATCTTGCTTTATTTGTTTTATGCCATATGATATCTATTTGGTTTTTAGATTTGGATGCTTTTTTACACAGCTTAGTGGATTTGATTTGCTCTAGATGATCTCCTTATTTCTATGATTTCAGTTTTGTATTTTTTTATTTTTTTGTTGATGAAATGTACTATTGGGTCATTGGGTATGCCCCTCATTGTTGGAGAGTGACGAAGTCATTGGTAAATGGAATGCGCATGTCATACTAATAGATATTACACTAACATACAATTTTGAATTAAGTTCATGTTTGTGTTTCGACATCTTAAGGAAATGAAAATTAAAATGTTGGATTGATTTATTGTTCATAATGTGTTATTTTCTAGCTCGTGGAACTCGGACAATGCTTTCAAATAAGAAAGCATATTGTTTTTGAAAATCGATTTCAAACTGTACATAAGACAGTGTTTGATAGCAGGATAGTTGTTTCAGTTTTTCTGTTTGATTGCACGATTTCAGAAGTAACTTCTTACAAACGTAAAAGCTACTCAATCGTGCAATTAAATGTTGTCTAAAAATTATTGTGATATGCTTTCTCAAACCCTTTCAAATTGAATTTCTTATGGGGCCTTATTCCACATCTTTATTGTCATTAGCTCTAATAACACATTTCATTTATCAGAGGTTCAGATCTACCTCTACTGCCAATTGCAGTTAAGAAAGTGCCTTCTATCCTCCCATGGATGGTGTAATAATTCATAAATAGTGGGATAGCTAAGGCATAGAAACATTATTGAACTTCAATCAAAATCATATCCTTGGCGATTTGAAATGATTGCTTAATATTTGTGAACTTGTTTATATGTTGATGCGGGATAACGTTATTATTGTATGACTTTTTTATTTCAAGATTCAATTATGCAAATAAATTGTGATGTTTCATATCACCAGTTCTTCAATCATTTTAATTTTTAAAATTTTCTTCTTTTACCTGAAATGTGCACTGTCCATTGTTGGCAGTAAACTTAAAATGGGAGATTGAATGCATATATATTTTTTATTTTTACTAGCCAAATACATGCTATATTAGAGAAATGAGGAGAAAATTAATTTTTTAATTTACGTTTTGTTTCCTTTGGAATGAATTCTTGTGACCTCTCTCACTTCCAAGTTTCAATTTGGAATAAATTTTATTAAAATCTCTTAAAATTATTTGTACATCATCTTTTATTATTTGTCGTGGTGTAATCATTGTATTTAAAAATTCATTTGGAGAGATGATATAATCAAAATTGTTTTTAGATTTTATTTTTTTATCATTCTTATTATTTTTTGGTACATTGATGAACATAATGATACTAAGGGTGCATTTGGTTGCGCGATTGCTGGAAAAATGAGTTTTCTGCATAATCAGTTTTAAAATTCAGATTCCTGCAGAATCAGTTTTACAATCGCGCAACTAAACGTACCTTTAAAAATATTTTGTATTGTAGATTTGACAATCTGGGTGGGGGAATAAATTGCTCCCCACCTTTTTTTTCATCCTGCTATAAACAAGGAATGATCATGAATCAAACCCACATAGTGGGGTTGTTCCTACCACCATGACAAAGTCATTGGAGACTTCAAATATACAAAAAATTTAACAAGAGTTTTCAAAATGACAAAAATGAAAAATCAAAGATCTTCAATGGAGAGAGTTCAAAAACTCCTTCAATGTGCATCCTTGTGTTTTTGACCGCCTCTCTTTTTCTCCCCCTCTATCCTTGACTGTACCCTCTATCACAGTCACTTGCTACCGCAATCCCCTTCTCCCCCACGTTACCTCTGCCCTTTCCCTTCCTCTCTTCTTCTCTTTCTCTCTCTTTCTTTTTCCCTCTTTCTTTTTCTTTCTCCCTCCTCCTCCATTGCGTTGTCCCTTGTTGTGCCATCTCCTTCACCTGCCTCAGCCACCCCTGACAAGTTCGACGCCCCTTCTGTCTCTCTATATTCCTCTAATTTTTTTGAAGTTGGAAACTCCACCCCTGCCGCTCTTCGTATCTCTCCCAACCCCCTCTCCATTCTCTGTTTTTTTTTTTCCTTGAGAGCACCCCACCCCTTTTTTTATTTTTTTTCTGCGGTGGGGTTCTCAGGGGTGGCTTTAGTTGCCCCCACCTTCGAATCGGTGCAGCTCTTCTGGTGTTCCATTTTCGGGCAATTTGTACGGTCAAGATGGCGTACCGAATTTATGATTCAAAAGTCCCCCACCCCAACATACCCCCGACGGGTCGATTGGGAGGAGAAAATACGTGCAAAACAAATCCGATCGATCGTTGAACAGATCGAAAGAACCAAAAAATAAAAAAAATCGATTCGATCGCATCTCCCTCCATTTCAGTGCCGCAAAACCCTAGCGCTCCAGCTGAAGTTCAGGTAAATATGGATCTAATGTTCTGATTGGATGTCGATCCGTAGTGGAAAACTTGTTATTGAGGGCTCTGTGTGTAGGTTGGTGATGGAGGGTCTTAAAGGAGTTCTGTTGGTTCTTTTGGTTTCTTCCGCGTTGTTTACGTCCGGTTTTTCATCTCCTGCCACGGTTCCGTCGTTCCTGTGGTCTCCTCGACATCTCGGGTTCGGTTTCTTCTCCCTTTTCGTTGATTTGTGTTTTCGTTGAAGCGATTAAGTTTAGAATCGGATTATCGTGTTCTAGCTTGATGTGAAGGAATGACTGCATTATGTAAACTGCAGAACTCACAATTATGTCAAAAACAAAATGTCAAAAAACTGCTGAGAGATCTGTTAATTTGTCTATCAAATTTAAAGATGTATGTTGCATTGAATTATACGAGCAAAAGATTTCAAAATCGGAAAACTATAACTAACATGTGATTGACAAATTAACGTACAGTATAACTTGAAAACTTCTCATCCATGCTCTTTCCATCTTCCCAGTCACCTGCCTATGTAAATAGAAACCTAGAACACTTGGTTTGAGTATTATTAGGCAACTTCAATCAAATGAGTGAATCGACGCCTTTACTTCACGGCGGGCAGCTGGGTCAAGTGCCAAACCCAAATGCCTGCGAAACAAGAAGAAAGCGAAGTGACCCTATTGAGCAAGTAGTCGATTAGGGAGTCAAAAGTCTCACCCCCCCCTTCCCCCGGCTCTCTCTCTCTCTCTTTTTCCTTTCTGAGTGAGACTCTTGCTAAAGTAGTAAAAACCTAAAATTGTTTTTTAAATGATCAAACATACTTTTAAAATTTTCAATCTGTTGATGCTGTTATTTGCATTAATTGTTTAATAATTTACGACATTCTGTTATTATTTTGTTTTTCAGTCCTGATATTTTCAGGCTTTTTGAATCTTTGATCACTTTATTATACCCAAATCATATAAGAAATTCTCAAATTTCTTGTGTGACCTTCATTGTGAAGGCAATGATTTTTTTCCTGCATCTCATGTGACAGAAGAACTTACTAATCCACTGATGCAACACTTGTATGTGCATCTTTCTAGAAACATCATAGATAATAACAATGTCAGTCATAACTGTTTTTGTGAATTGATGTATTCAGCTTGAGTGGCTTGATTATAGAAAAACTTGCTGATGCAGATCATCATTTCCTGGGGCTAAGGAAATTGTTAATTATCATGTCATATCCCCGGAAGGGCTAGCCAAGTCTGTTATGCTGGAAGGTGGCTGGTCAAATATATTGGTAATTTGTAAACGAAGGATCATAACTTCGATCTTCATTAATTATATTTATCGTTGCTCACCCTTTGTTTGAGAATTTTTATTTAAGAACTGGGAAATGATGCCTTTTTCCTAACCTCTCATATTTGACCTTCGCCAGTGCTCCGGCAGGAATCTTCAGAAGCCTGTTGATTATGCAGTTGTTTTTGTTGGTGAGAAGGTAAGATGCTTTAGAATACTTTTTTCATTGGATTGCTTTATTATCTCCACTCTCACCTGCTCATTGTTCAGTATGAGATGTGATTTCTGAAAATGATATTAGCAGTTAAGGAAACTGGTTCATCCGGTTTTTTAGTCCATGGATCAACTGATGACTTTTTTTATCTTGATAGCAAAACAAATTGTTATATCTTAAAAAAATTATCCATGCATAACCATGAGTTATCAAAAAAAAAAAAGACATGCATAACCGTGGATCCAAATTTTTTGTTTTCCTATATATTATTTTATTTTATCTTGTTGCTATCTATCTATGTGTCTGCTCACAAGTGTTTGTTCTTATGATGTGAACATGTTCATCTACACCTTTTATAACTGCCTTGGAATCTATATATCCTCTTTTATGAAGATATACCTTGTTGGATAAATTAAATCTTGGTTTGTCTAAGTTGAGACTGGACATTGTTTACTGAATCAACTTGCTACTGCACTATGACACCATCTTCATTTTTTTTTTACGGAGCTCCTTCATACTGATTCTGTATTTTCTGTATAGCTACAATCTTCAGACATCTCTAAAAATAAATACATTGATCCAGATCTTGTGGACTTACTGAAGGTAACTCTATAATCTCATTGCATATTTTTTGTTATTACATTACTCCTTTTTATTCTTCTTTACCACAGGGCTTTGTTTGTTGATAATGGTGCATGTATTGATCATTTCCCCCCTTGCGCAGCTGTCCTTTACAAAATCCAATTCTTCCATAGCATACCCATATGTTACTGCTTCTGATGAAAAGGAAACAATGGAGAACTATTTGATTTCAGCATTTACTGAGAACTGCGGGGTCCTGGGAGTGAATGATATTGCTTTCCTGGAATCATGCTCCATTGTTGGTGAAGATCTTACAAAACTTGCAGGGCTGCATTCAATTCACGTAATTTTATTTACCCATCTCTGTTTGCCATCTTTTTTAAGAGTGAAAAATTGAAATGCTACTGTTGCGGGTGAGAAATGCAGGATTATATTGGCTCAAGAGTGGAAATGGAACAGAAGGGAACACAACTGATTGTGGTCTGCAACAAGGGCTCTCAAGAACTTGGTCATGCCCAGTCAGAAGGTTTGCTTGTATGGAATTTATATATTTTCCATGCTGAGAAATATAATATATTTATCTGTTTTTGGTTTTGACTGGATCTGCAGGAGAGATTTTATCCGAACTTGTCAGTCTATTGGAGCACTCTGGCGCATCCTATTCAATCCTGTATGCTTCAAATCCATTTAAGTCATTACATCATCCTTCTGTCCATGCGATGGATAGGTTTCTTGCCGAAGATGTATCTGGAAATGATTCAGCTAATGTTACTTTATGTGATGGAGTTTGCCAAATCAAATCATCTCTCCTGGAAGGAATTTTTGTTGTAAGTTGTACCTGCCTTTCTATACCACATCTGAGCATGCTCTACTTTATAGCATTTAGTTCTGAATTAGTAATGCGTGTTAAAGGAAGGCTCATCAACAGTTGACTACCTGTTGCATGTTAGCAAACTGAGATTTTGGTTGCTGGTGAGCCTCACCACCTCCAAACTGGATGTTTAAATTCAAACGTCACCCTTGACAATATATATATATATATATATATATATATATATATATATATATATAGGGAAGTGTTTACGTGCGGCGAACGGCGGGTGCGGCAGCGACTACAGGCCGTTGATCATGGGTCTATCGCATCGGACGGTCGGGTGCGATTCACATCAACCGTCGGATGCGATTCACATCAACCGTCGGATGCGATGGACCCGCGATCGAACGGCCCACGTCGCGGCCGCACCCGCCGTTCGCCGCACGTAATAATTTTCATATATATATATATATAGGGGTGGGGGGGGGGCAGGGGAGGTACCTATTTATTTTTAAAAAAAATCATTGCTAGTGTAAATTCAAAAAATGGATGATTGTGGCACTTTTCATAGCTTCATTGAATTTCATGTTTCATTAATCTGCAAAGAAATTTCAACATGCACTAAAACTAGTTCACTAATCTTCTTTTCTTTGAAAGAAACTAACATTTATGTACTTGAGATCACATATGTTAGTGCAATCACCCAGCATTTGCTTAACTTCTACTTGGATTTACTGCTGATATCTTTTTCTTTTGAAAGAAACGGTAGGCATTCATCTTCTATTCATTATAGGGATAAGTGCCCAAATTGGGAATACAAGAAAAGCAAAAGCAATGGGCGCTCCGGTAGTAGAGAGAATAACCAAGAACCATCCACACCTAACCGATCACTTGCGAATTACTAGCACACCTCCTTGCAAATAAATGGACGTCGCACCCACATAAAACCTCCCCCAATCCTGGATAAACCTAATGGCTGACTCCCAAACGTTGTGGAGATTCACCACAAAAAGTGACTCTGTTCCATGAAAGCCATAGAGACCAAACTGTTGCCGGAACGAAACTTTGGGAAACCTTCGCATGCACACTTCTGTCTCCCACAATACTGAGAGCTCGCCCTGCCTCCCACATCTCCTCAGTTGACGAGAAATTGCAATCTAAACCAGTAGCCGCCTGGAGCCACACCCATACTCTATGAGGTGTAGGACATGCAATGAACAAATGAACCACTGACTCATCCTCCTCACTGCAGAAAGACACACCTTTTGTCAATAGCAGGGGCCCAGCGAGCAATGCAGTCTCTAGGAAGGACTTTGTCAAGGAACATTATCCACATGAAAGCCTTCACCTTCAGTGGAATGAGACTTCGCCAGATCTCCTCGTGTTTCCTAGCGGTGACCTCCGTGATCGGGATGGCCCTCCGCAGCCGATGATATCCGCTCCTCACAGAAAACCCGTCGGCTGGCGTTGGCCTCCAAAGTAGTTTACTGCTGATATCTGGTATGATGTTCCAGGGTGTGCATTGTATGCAGATGATATAGTTTGTAGTTGATGAGATGGTATGGGGAATTTCATTATTGGAGATCAAAAGTGCCTTGGAATTTAAGGATCTGAAATTAGTTGAATTTAGACGGAAGATTAGGAATTAATAAATAGAAATGATATGAAAATCCCTATTAGAATGCAAGTAGCTGGAGAGTTTGGTGAGATTTTTTTTACATATCATTAGATGGGGCTGAAGTGTAAATACTATCCTCCAATATAAGCTAACTTAGAAGGAAAATCTTCTAAAATCACTTGGCTAGCTGTGTTACATTGTTCAAAATGTGGGTGGTTAAAAGCAACATGCAGATGATTTCTGTGGGGCCGAAATGAGGTGTTAGTTGTGTGTAAAGACTAGAAAGATTGAATTTACTAAATGGGTGCGACGAAAATTATACTCTTGAAAGCAGTAACTCGTGATGTAATAAGTCTTTGTAGATGTCATAGCAGTAACTCATGAAAATTAAAATTAAAGGTGTCTTTGTCATGTGCAACAGTTGCCGATGGCGACTTTGATATGTAAAAGTCATTGTAGATATGAAAGATGAAAACTTGCAGCAGGGATGATGTAATATTTGACCTCATGGAGAACATAAAGCAAAATCCAAGTATTCGAAGATAAATTATGTTGAATTTGGTGTTGAAAGTAGTTTTAGTTTTCAGTGTGTCAATCAGTATTTTTTCTTTCTTTTGGCAAGTGTTTTGTGTGCTTTATCATAAAAAAATTCAATCCTGTAACATTTCATAGTTCATGCATCCATGCTGTTCAACTCAAGTGCATGGCCAATTTTTTTTATAATGGAAATGGATGATGCAAGGTGAAAGAGTATTAGTGAATCCAAGTTTGTGTCTGGTCTTTCCATTTCATACAACTATTATTGTGCAGTGTGATGAGGCAAAGTGCAAAAGATTAGTGTACCTATCATCATCACCCCCCCCCCCCCCCCCCCATCCCAAACACACACCCCTTTCCAAAAAAATAAAATGTTGGTGCTTTAAAATTGGTTTTTGTATTTAAGGTAATGATGGATCTGTAGATTTACCTGCTTTCCCCTCAAAATACCAACAATATGTTGCAAACAACATTTAGTTTCTGTGACATTTCAATATGCATTCTCCTGGCTCTGTGCAACATCCTCTTATCAACAGCACTGTCTACTTGGGGCTTGTGTCAGTGATCTGAAAAATGATAAAAATGTTGTTCGTTCATAAATTTATTCCTCTAATTTACACTTTTTTTGGGTCCATTTGAAACAAGTTCGTGATGGAGCTCTGACATGAATGATTATTCTGGATTTCAGGGGATTGTCTTGCTTATAATCCTACTATCAGGTTTGTGCTGCATGATAGGTATCGACACCCCAACAAGATTTGAGAATGCTCCAGACTCTTGAGCTTCTTCCTCCTACAGAATTCCTCGATTAAAAAAAAGAAGGGAGGGTTCACTATAAGGGACAGAGGGGAGCTACCATTACCATAATTTGTACGGCTCTGAAAGTCAAATCATTTTCCATGGCGGAGATGGCATATCTCATCTGTTATCCTTTTTTTTTTCTTTCCTGGGAACCCAAACATTCAAAGAGGAGACTATGTATTGTAATAGTATCATTCCTTGATGCATCAGGTCAGTCCATCCTTTCAGGTCCTACAATCTTGTGCTTTGATAATGAATTAGATGTAGAAATTTACATGTTGTATTTACCTCTGGCTTTCACTGTTTTCCAAGCTATATAAATGCTGCAATGCCAGCATTAGTAAATAAAATATATTTGATTCATTATGCATAGAGCCATAATCTTGCAAATGTGCATGATCTTATATTCTTATTTGCATTATTAGTACACCTTCAGTAAATTCAGTCTCCAAGATGGTGATGTTGTCTGTAAAACCAACACCTCCACTTGGTCTATTGTGAAAATTAAAGGTAATTCAGCAAGAATATCATCCCAGGTTACATGAATTGCAGCCCACTTGGGTGCAGAATCTTTATCCTTGCTTCAGACACGCGCAGTCACTGCCACGGATCGCCGCAATTGTCCACTGCGAAGAATCTGAAACTGAATTATCTGATCTGTTGGCCCCTCATTGGATAAGACGCCACACGAAAAATCTCAAATGATTGGATGATTCTCAGTTAACCCAATCCACACTACTCTGTGGGGGTGGGGTGGGGGTGGGACTGGTGGTCCATAGGTTTTGTGAATCATTTGATTTTTTTTTCTTGTCTTCTGTAAAGATGATGGAAGAAAGCATCTGGTTGGGAGTATGGTCCAAATCCTTAAGTGAGGTCCATCAAGATATGGTAATCAAAATATATGTTCATGAATGTTTTATTTTGCATGGAAAATTAGAGTGACAGACATTCTTGTAGCTCCCAACATGTTTTATTTTTTTTAAGATATGCATTCCAATGAATTATATATCTTTAAGAAAAAAACAAATATATATACTCAAATAAATTGGTTGCATATTTTTTTGTCATTAAACATTATTTACTAGTTAATCCTAGGCCAGGAGAAAGGGGACAATGCAAGGAATATCCATGTGTATTAACCACCAAACTTTGCCGACCATTAAGAAAGTATAAGCGTTTCAGAGAAGATAAAATAAGATGAATTTGAATGTGTCTTTTTTGTGGTGAGTGGTAGCAGACAGGGAATCCAAATCCAACAGCCCCATTGGACACAAACTGCAACTGATCTCACACAAGTTACATTGCAAACTTTCATCTTATGCTGGATATGACATTCACATGCGATGGGTAAATATATTTAATCCTCAAAATCTCAATAAATGTGTGTCTGTTATACTCCCCATACATTAGATTCCCATTCACCACATCAACCAGTGCACGGAAACCATGAACTTAGACTCTACTTTTTCTATCAGTCAATGAGTGTAGAATAAAGAAAGTGCCTTCATAGTTTATGAGAAAGTGGAGTTCCAAGAGATCTTTCCATTGGGTTTAAATATTTCAGCTTGGGAGATGTGATTATGAGTGTGAAAATGAGATTATTATTCTATGATTATGAAAGCAATGTATCATTGCGTAGCGTGTCACGCATGAGTTTTTTTTTTAATAGTAAACATCATCTAATTAGATATATATTTTTATAAGAAATGTAAATTCTTCGTGATGAATTGGGTAGATCTATTTATAAAAAATGTAAAAAATATCTAATGATGTAAATACTTATATATAGACTATCCGGGGGTTTTTACTGTGGAAAGAATGTGGGTTTAAATTCGTGGAGGTGTCAAAACCAATCCAACTTTTACTTGGGACTGTTAATATAACAAACTATATTCTTTTAATTGAGTATCGCATATGTAGTGTTTGTATTTTTGTGTTTATAATATGAGCATCTACAAGAGGGTAGAAAATATTATTTTTTATGAATATCAAGGGGGTGAATAATACAAGGGGCATCATTTAATTACTCAAACTGAAAGTTCCTAGGTTTACAAGCAGGCAGTCAGCCTACAGCTTGAACTGAATATTTTAAGAAAGTTGGTTAAAGAAAATATTTAAAATATCCGTTCTACAAAGCTTGTGATATATTCTTTGTTTAATCTGTTGTCGGAGGGGAATAATTAACAATTTTTAAGTATAAATCTTGGGGACCCAATTAACTTTCACCATGAAATAAAGTGTGATATATTTCACACCAAAAAAAAGTTCAGTCATTTTTTTATTTTATAAAATAGTCTCACGTCTCTTCGATCACCATCCAAAAGGGAAAAAGAAGCGCTCATAATTCTAATAAAACAAACAAATTCATTATATATATGAGCACCGATTAGGTGCGGCGGCCGCACCGTGCGGCGTCGATCACGGGCCGTCGATCACGGGTCCATCGCATCGGACGGTCGGGTGCGATTCACGTCGACCGTTGGATGCGATGGACCCGCGATCGGACGGCTGCCGCACGGTGCGGCCGCCGCACCTCATCGCGGTCGTATATATATATATATATATATATATATATATATATATATATATATATATATATATATACGACCGCGATGAGGTGCGGCGGCCGCACCGTGCGGCAGCCGTCTGATCGCGGGTCCATCGCATCCAACGGTCGACGTGAATCGCACCCGACCGTCCGATGCGATGGACCCGTGATCGACGGCCCGTGGTCGACGCCGCACGGTGCGGCCGCCGCACCTAATCGGTGCTCTATATATATGAGCACCGATTAGGTGCGGCGGCCGCACCGTGCGACGTCGACCACGGGCCGTCGATCACGGGTCCATCGCATCGGACGGTCGGGTGCGATTCACGTCGACCGTTGGATGTGATGGACCCGCATCAGACGGCTGCCGCACGGTGCGGCCGCCGCACCTCATCGCGGTCGTATATATATATATATATATATATATATATATATATATATATATATATATATATATATATATAAATGAGGAATGATATTATGCGGTCAGTGCGGTCGTACGGCGTCGACCACGGGCCGTCGATCACAGGTCCATCGCATCAGACAGTCGGGTGCGATTCACGTCGACCATTTGATGCGATGGACCCGCGATCGGACGATCCACGTCGCGTCCGCACGAGCCCGCACGCCACATATTATCATCTGAATATATATATATATATATATATATATATAATAATTATATATATATATATATATATAACATATTTATGATATATAATTAATTTTAAATAGAGGCATTTATAAAAATCTATCATATCATTTAAAAAAATTGTATTTGAAATTCCTGGACATATCAAGTAAAAATTTTAATTTCACAAATCTACCTAAATTAGATTATTGAGAAAGAAGAATTCTCATTCTCAATCAGAATTATCAAACTGGCTCTTAATAATACACATAAAATGCATAATAAAGATTGATATATAAAATAGAGGGAATGAATGACAATGTATGAGTGGATAACATACACATAATTTATAATTATGTGTAAAAAGTATTTCACGGGATAAGCGATAAAAAAAAATATTTCACGGGGGGGGGGGGGGGGGGGCAGGGATGGGGTTTACACGAAGTACAAACAAATCCATTATATATATATATATATATATATATATATATATATTATATGATACGACCGCGATGAGGTGCGGCGGCCGCACCGGTGCGGTTTACGACGTGGGCCGTTCGATCGCGGGTCCATCGCATCCAACAGTCGACGTGAATCGCACCCGACCGTCCGATGCGATGGACCCGTGATCGACGGCCCGTGATCGCGCACCGCACCGACCGCACACCGCACGTAATCGGATCCCTATATATATATATATATATATATATATATATAATGAGGAATATATATATATATATATATATACGCGAGCGATTCAGTGCGGGAATGCGGGAAACGACGTCGATCGTTCGATCGCGGGTCCATCGCATCCAACGGTCGAGTGAATCGCACCGTCGACCGTCCGATGCGATGGACCCGGCGATCGACGGATCCCGTGATCGCTTCCGCACGACCGCATTCCCGCACTGATTATCGGCTCCCTATATATATATATATATATATATATAAACATATTTATGATATATAATTAATTTTAAATAGAGGCATTCATAAAAATCTATCATATCATTTAGAAAAATTGTATTTGAAATTCCTGGACATATCAAGTAAAAATTTTAATTTCACAAAATCTACCTAAATTAGATTATTGAGAAAGAAGAATTCTCATTCTCAATCAGAATTATCAAACTGACTCTTAATAATACACATAAAATGCATAATAAAGATTGATATATAAAATAGAGGGAATGAATAACAATGTATGAGTGGATAACATACACATAATTTATAATCGTGTGTAAAAAGTATTTCACGGGATAAGCGATAAAAAAAAAAGCTGAAAGAACTTAGAAAAAATATAATCGCTACTTAAGGGTTTTGATATACTAAAAAGTTTGAAGACACCCAAACAAAATAAAAAGTTTTTTTTTAAAATATTTGAATTTATTTTTCCAAATTTTTTTTGTTATAATTCAATAAATATATCCATATTAAATTTAGATTCTCAATTGTTCTTGTTTGTTTACCATAAAAAAAGTGATGATACACAATGTTTTTATTTCAGTCTCACTTCCAGTCCTTTATGTGTCGAAAGGAAATTATCAAAGCATATACTTACTTTACATGCTTCGATAAATGCATTCATGCAACTTATTAGAGTACATGTTTCATTTTTTTATATAAACATATATCTCATTAAATGGGTTATGCTATTTAAAAAAAATTCAAAACACTTGTAGATTAGATTTATGACTGAAAAAAAGACTCACATTATAAATAAAAAAACCCATACAAAGAGGGGGATTTAAATAGTATATAATATAAAAATATGTAATTTATAACATATATCAATATCTATATTTCTTCAACGGAACTTTAATATAGGCGTCTGCTTCTACACCATTCTGGATATTTGAATGTAAGTTAGTTTTTTAAATTTTTTGACACTGGTTTTGATTTCAAATAATTGAGAAATTTAATTTGACCCGAAACCACTGTAAGCTTCAAATGCATCCCGTGACAAAAAAAAAAAAGAAAAAGAAAAAGAAAAGAGGAAACCCTCCACTTAAATGGGCCTACCTTTTTATGTCCACCTACTTTTGTTTTTGTGAATTGTCTGTTCCACCATCTACTTGCACATGACCTTCCCATTATTTCTCCATCATGTTTTCATTTCCCTACATTTTTCATTTTCAAATCCTTAAAAAAGGAAGATTTTATTTTTTGGGGCATCTGTGCTTCTGCTACAATTGCATAGCAGTAGTGGGTCGGCCCTGTCTGTGAGACCCACTTCAAGATAAGGTGCAGAAGAGTGAATGAGGGTCTTACATTATTATGGGAGCCAATGGTATCACAAGATATATATAATTGGGAAATGGGTCTAAAAGATTACTGTAATTTTTTATTTATCAAATGTGTCTTATTGACAAGGAAAGAAAGAAACCTTTCAGAAAAGTATGGTCTGTTCTAGTCGTTTTGCAAACCAAGGGACATGGGCTAAATATACAAAGTAATAAAAAGAAAAAAAACAGTGTGTGTGTGCGTGTGAGAGGAGGCATAGAGCATCAGAGGCCCTTGCCCCTAGATAAATAAAACATATCCCTGCATGGGTGCATTGCCACTTCATTTTCTGCTGTCAATGAATGGATACTAAGATTTCCTTGTTCCTAGGGAGAGTGAAAAAGAACTTACATTTTCATTGAAAAGAGCACACATTTCTACCAGTGGAGATTATATTAACTTCTCTTGCAACCAGGCCATTTTTTTTCTTCTGATTTTTTAAAATTTAAATATGATATGCTGACCTTTGCAGAAGCTGTAGGTATTCTATGACAAAGCTGCAGATTGCACAGAATTATGCTGTGCCGCCACTACCCCCACTAGCCAAATACATCACCACATGGAAACTACCCAACACACCCTCATTATCTCCTCAATGAACTCTTATTCTACCTTCCCTTTTTTTTTCTTAGCGAAATTGTAGACATGTATTTATTCCGAAATTAAAATAGACAGTTTGAAAAGGGATTGAGAGATATAAAAAAACATAAAACTAGAATGACATTTTAGAGAAAAAAAAGGAGGTCGCACACCAGAACCCTGAAGTATGTCGTAGAAAAAGTTTCTACAAACTCACAACTTCGATACAAAAAGTGTACACTAACCCGCAGTATGAAAACTATCTTCCTTCATAATGATACCGTTCCCCAATTGACAATCGATTGACGTATCATCTCTCAAAGATTTTCGAAATAGAATCTTGAATATCTAAAGATCTTTCTTTTAAGCTCATTAGAAGTTTTGTATATTTATATATGTATTATTATTACCTGTTAATACAATCAATTTATATAAGTAGAAAATAATAGTTCTTTTTACTTAGTACATTTAATTAGTAAAGAAAACTTCTAAAGTTGATTTTCATTACAAGTGTTGAAGCTTCTTGAATATAGATGATTCATGGAAGGCTAGCAATTAGAGAGAGAGAGAGAGTAGAGATACAGACAGGGAAAGAGGGATGTACCTTATCACTTGCTCTTTATTCTATTGTGTCATGGCCACATTTCTCTAATGCTGTCCATATCACCTCGATTGGAGATAATGCACCAAATGATACATTCTTTGTCTCTCTCTCTCTCTCTCCTCCTATCCCTCCCTCTTTTTTTCTTTTTTTTTCTTTCGTTTTTTGGTTTTGCCATAGATGAACAGTAACACCACACAAGAACTCTATATAAGGCCCTTCAAACCATCCATTCATTCCCACCTCGTCTAATATACATTACAATATGTTCATTTCAAAACCTTCCCACATTGCCTTCCCCATCAATGGCCTTGCATGGAGGCTCAAGAAGTAGGTTGCAGCCAAGGATGACTTGCCGACTCCTTATTGTTGCAAAACATGCATTAATTCCTCCTTTTAATTAAAGAGGTCTAGCTGCATATAACAATGGGATGTATAAGTTGGGCAAGTTGTCTTTGGCTACATGTTGCTTCCTGCTCCTCATGCAAGGCTTTTCCGGTGAATCATTTCCAGCAGTAATAAAGGTAGAGATCCATATATAATCATCAATTAGATGTTTCTTCTTAGTCCCTCTTCTTCTATTATATTGTATTTATTTATTTATTTATTTTGGGAACAAGTAGTACATCCTCTTATACACCTTCTATTGCATGCATGTGTGCATTTTTGGGAGGATTCCTTTTTTCTTGCAGCCTTTGCACCAAATTCATGTGTTTTGACAATCATTGAGTCTTATAATCGATTTTATCACAGATATTGGCAAGCATTGCATTTATTTAAATGGGGTTGAAAATCCATCTAACAAATTAATTAATATATATCGTTTATGGTGAACCTATCAGGAGCAATAGAAACTCCCAATATCACATAGCTAGTATAATATATGCTTGTAAAAGTACTCATGAAATAAGCAGTTGTAGAATTTTAATACCAAGCAGGCTTTTGGTTGGATGATACATCAGCACCCAATCTTCAAATTCAAATATGAGTCCCAAAATAATATTTTTTTGTTAGTTAACTGACGGGATTTCAACCCATGATCTCATGTTTATATATTCTGTTGTTTCATCACTCAAATCGAGTATATATGACCACCATGAAAAGTTTTTATGTTCTCTTTTTGCTATTCCTCTCTCCTCCTCCACTGGCTGGCCATCCATTGCCTCCAGAAGCTCCCCTCTCTCTCCCCCCCTCCCTTCCCTTGCTTTCTTGCCATTTTAAGTGAGTATTGTGTTTCCTTTTCTCATATATTTGGACTATGATGTTGTGAATTGTAAGGAATTTAGGCTGGGTGTTACAAGATCACATCACTGTATAGTGTATATCATCATATATATGTACGTGGTCATGGTCAATCAATGCCTGTGGTGGCATCTCTTTTAATATGGGATATTGCATGTGGGCAATGATCCTACATATATATCTCTTCTACAGCATATATTGTTATAGTTTGTGATGGACAAGCTCACATGTACCTGATACAAGGAACACCTCCACAACCACCAGTAGTGTCTATTAATTGTTGATGCTTGGCAACAAAGCGCAAATGCTTATATAATGGGCTGTCGAGGGAGTATTCCATGATTAATGATCAAGGCCATTGCACCTTGAGTAAAAGAAACCAAACAATATTCCTCTTCAAAACTCGACACACACACATGCATGTGCTTGCACGCATACGCATGGCATGCACATGGCCTTTTTTTTGCCAACTTTTTAAGCCATGCATGTGAGGGTCATGCCTATATTTTTGATACTCTTATGAAAGATGGATAATATCAATGCCATCAAATATTGTATCTTTATTAAAAAGATCTAATCATAGTAAAGATCTTAAAAATTACTTAATCATATAAAAAGATAATAAATGAAAATAATTTTTATTGATTCTAAAAGGTTGTACTTCTTTACAAAAGGCGATGATACGACTTTTATAGACTACACATCAATTAAGACTTTCATACAAGTTAAAAAAAAATTAAGACTTTCGTAAAAATGGTAATGACAAACTCTTAATGGCATAATTATAGGTCAATATATTTAATAAATGCCCTTAACTAATACATTTATTGACATATACCAAAAAATAAAATAACCTAATTAAAATCTTAAAATTATGAAATAAGATCTTAAAAATCCCAAATGCATCTATGATTAATAAAATATGATTATTATGACTCTGAATGAAAAACTTACCAAAAAAGAATATAAAAAAAATTCTCGCATGTGGGATTGAAAGCAGTTTGCCTTTTTGTAGTTGCTCTTAACAATTCTTGGCAACTTGTCATACATCGTATTAAATGATTTACAAAGCATCATTTAATTATTTATTATTATGCTAAGATAAGTGATAACTAAGCACCACCTCAAGTAGGGACAAATGCTATTATATAATTAGCTTAAACTAATATAAGTTTTTCAAATTGGAAAGATAAATTAAAAAAAGGTTTCAATCAGAACAAATGCAGCCGAAACAATAAAATGATCCAAAACAAACAATGAATAACACTCTAGTATTAATGCAAAAGATGAATACGCATTTAGGCAACATGTCTTATAAGGCACGCTAGCTCATCTAGTAACCTGAATACAATTTATTAAAAATAAAAAAAGTTAAACAAACGTTATATCCAATTATCATGATATCTTAGAAGCAGTCAGATTGATGGCAATTCTAATTTTTGTGCAAATAATTACAAAGAATATTAAATTCACTTATTTAAATGCATTGAGGAAATAATTTGGTTAAATTTTGCAGAGATAGTGGCATTGTCACTAATTATGATCCTCTCCATGAAATACGCCTCCAATTTTATAGGATTTCGTGATTTCATTTCATTTCATTGACTATTGCTTCTTAAGTAACACATCAGTCACTTGTGTTGCATAAAAACTCGAATGACGCATATTAAAACATCCGAGTAAATATTCACAAGCAGAATTTAAAACCATCACAATAACATAACAAAATAATGGTTCAAATAATATCAAAACTCCAAGGACCTGTTTGGGAAGCGGAATAAGCGGGTATAAGGGTAGTATAAGGGTGATATAAGAATGGATAAGGAAAATGATTGTTTGTTTACATAATATAAATTGATATTACTAAGCCAGTTTAAACGAGTATAAAAGAGTATAACAATTCTAAGTAACCCATAGGATAAATTATACTCGCTTTATCTATTCTCATGGGTCCACATGTCAAATCAACTTTTTACATCTTATCACATCAAATCACCCATCAACACCTCTTATACATCAAAGGACCCACATGTCAAATCAACTTTTTTACACTTTATTTATATTTTATTCTTTATCAACCAAACAACTCAACTTTTATTCTTACGTTTCCAATGAGAATAAAAAAACACAACCAAACAGAAAATCTCTTATTCATGTAGATTTGTTATCTATACTGACATAGTTATTTATCCAGAATAACTCAATTCCGCTATCCAAACGGGGACTAATAGTTAGTTCTCTTATACGCATGAAATCCATTCTAAATTCCAAAACAAAACCCTGTAAAAAAGAAACGACAATTAGAAAAACATATTAGTCTGTCTTCTATAGAAATTATTAGTTCTCGAGGTCTGGGTTACGGTCCAAGCTTCCAAAACCAAACTAGATGTGATATAATCACCTAACTAAAAAGAAAAAAAAAATCACACCAAATGAACCCTGCAAATTTTTGATGTGATCCTCGAATCCACCCCCAACTTATCCACCGTTAAATCGCAACGGGCCTTCATCTCGAACGTCCATGATCTCAGCCCACCAAGCCCAGCCCGAACGGGGACCCCAAAATCAACGGTGATGGGCACACACTTCCTCCCCTGGAGCCCCATCAATCTCTTCCAAAACGGTTCGGATAATCGGATCTCGTACCCGATTAAAGCCGTCTTAAACACGGTCACATTTCGCGGCCCATGATCGAACGAAGGGAGCGAGCCTCTACAGAGTGTGTTGGACTCTAACGAGACGGTGACGGAGCTCCGTTTACCCGAATAAGATAACCCGATAATCTTATTCGGGTTTTCGGCGCGGACCGTGACGTGGAACTCCGGATTGACCGTCAACGGAGAAGTCGAGTTGAAGGCGAAGCCGTCGACAGAGAGACGGTCGACAGTGAACTTGGGAAGGTTGGGATCGCATACGAAGTAGACGACGCCGACGGCGATGAGGAGGGAGAGGAGGAGGAAGAGGCAGAAGGAGAAGCACCGGAGGCACGTGCAACAACGACGTGCATGGCGGGGATGGGAGGCGGCGGCGAAGGTCCGGCGCTTTTGGATGTTGGGGTTCGGCGGCGGGGGATGACAGATGATCTGGTCGTTGGGGACTCTGATGATGTAGGTCCCCGGCGGTAGACTCATGGCGGAGGCGGCGGGCGGGGCTTTGTTCGGGTGGTCTCCGTCACCCATTGTGGTAAACTAGAGAGAGAGAGAGAGAGAGAGAGAGAGAGATGTTATGAAGATGGTTAGATTAGTTTACTTTAAAAATAGATTTTCTTAGCACCTCCTCACTTTTGAAAGATGTGATTAAATAGTGGGGAAGCATTATTCTTAAAAAAAAAAAACCTGGATTTTCGTAATGTTTTCAGAGCATGGTGTATAAAAACTCAAAACATATGAAAAGAGTAGTTTTGGATGAAACAAGAGACGGTTGACATCTCCCCTGACAAAGATGGATCGATATAAGCCTCTGTAAACTATCGAAATATATATAACTTTTTAACTTTTTTTTAAATCCATGTAACCCCTTAAAAACATATATAAAAATCCAAATTAACCTTTCAGTTAAATTTTTGTTGACAGATGAAAAATATTCTGCAGATATTTTGTTAGTTAGCTATGATTGAAAATACAGTATACCAAAAATCATACGCAATGTGTTAAAATGTGAAAAAACATATGTAAATGATTACTTTCCCCCTCTAAATAGGGTTTTATAATATATTCAGGGGGGTGAAATTATCATTTATAAAAGATTCTTAGCATTTTTAACAAATTGTAAGGGGATTTGAAAAACTGTGTTCCAAAATTGTGAGAGGAGAAAATCATGAAATATATTTTTTTAACTATTTTTTTATAACATTTATTCAATTGAGAGATGACAAAATAATAGAAGATTTTGTTTCACTTTGTCACCTCTTTGATTAAATTTTAATTACCGAGATTTTTTAAACTTTTATATAGTTGAATTGTTGTGATTTTTAGGAAATGAGAGCTTCTAATTTGGTGGAGAAATATATGAAAAGTTTGTTTTACAATTAATGATTATTGTTTTTCTTTTTTTCTTATTTCAAGAGTGAAGATCAATTTTTTTTTTTTAAGTGTGTGTGTGTGTGTGTGTGGGGGGGGGGGGGGGGGGGGGGGTTCAACTACTTTTACAACAAAAAAAACAGACCTAAGATTTATGTTGAAGGTTAATCTAGCTTGTGCTTTTATTTTTTTTATTCAAATCGCCTCTTGTTGCAATAACAATGAATACATTTATACATGTAACATTTACATTATTTTTTAAAGGTTTTCTATATAAAAAAAGGTTAAATAGATCAACTACAATTTAAATTTCAGCCATCTAAGAGATTTGGGAAAATGAAAATAAAATACCGTAGTAATAAAAATAAATTAAAAAATTTTCGTGTGAAGGAAAAAACAAAACAGATGCATACAAGTAAAACTATTAAAACTATTGTATGAACAAAATATTGACAATCAAATGGGAAGAAGAAACCATATCCACTTTCAATAATAATAACCTCCATCACAATTTTAAAAAATTAATAAATAAATAAAAGATGCATCCATACCCCCAAAAAAAGTTTACCTGATAACTAATTTTTCTGAGAACGCATCAGCAAAAAAATGGTCTCTCAAAGATGATTAAACATTCCCAAAGGTTTTAAATGCAATGAACATGCAATTGAAACTTCTCATTGCATTATTTATAGTTGATTCAAAAGGCCCATTTTAGGAGTATCCAAGCCCTTCCATGGATTTATTTAATTGAAAATCCAGTGAGGTGTATCAACTAACAATTTATTTTTCATTAATTATAACTTAATCTAATACAAGTCTCCAAATATATGTTTCATATACAATAAATATTCCCCTACAATTTCTTGCTTCCTCCAAAATTTTCTCTAGAAAAATGAAGACCCAAAACTTATTTGATTCTCTTTAGATTCCATTCAATGAAGATCCAAAACTTTCCTTTTTAAAGCTTCCAAATTAAAAATCTCCTCCTTAAAAGCTTCCAAAATTCGTCGAAGAAAGCAAAATGGCACAAGTAAAATCAAGAAACACATGCAAACAGATGCCAAAAATTGAAACAAATAATAAAACACAAAATCATCTAAACCAAGAAAGCAAATCATGGCGATCTAACAGCCTCTTGTACCATGATAGATGCAGATCGACAGTGGGTCAGTCTTTTAGCCCCCCATTTGGATACAAGACTTATTCTTAAGTATACAATTATTCTAGCATAAATGAGTATAAATAAAGATAAAATGATTTGTATTTCATTGTGTTTTGAATTATTCTTGTTGATAAACGTAAGAATAAACATTTTATAAAAGGTGAAAAAATGATTATAGTTGATTTGACATGTTATTCTTTAGATAGAATAACCCGGAATAATTTGATTCTACCCTTAGCTTGGAATGACTATCTAGGGTTATGCCAGCTTATCGGGGAACTTCTTATGCAAATATATTCTCTAGTTTTCCAAACATGTTAAAACCCTTATTCTAATTAATACCACTTTATTCTTGGATTTATACTCGAAATAAACAAGAGCCTAGGGTTCCAAATCCCAAATTAAAAGAGTCCCCAATTGTCATTGAATTACATTGAACAAGCCTTCTGTATTTTTTGGTGGAACATTGAACAAGCTTTTTGTTGAATGAATGACCATTTTGATCCAAATCAACAAAAACATGACTAATGTATCATGGCAAGCTAAGATTTTTTTTTTCCAACACACGAAGAGTAAATCAATGTTAAAACTCGTACGGAGACTTAATTACCCTTATTCCGGATAAGCTTTAAACTGTTGGGAGGGCCAGTGGGGACAGATTTTTGTTTTGTTGGTCCATGGTCCATAGCAATTAGGGCTGCAACTCGGGCGGGTTGGGTTCGGGTTGACCCCAACCCGATTTCCAACTCGGATTGCTCTAACCCGAACCCAACCCGTAATTAAATAAATCAACCCGTCAACCCGACCCAACCCGACCAACCTTCATCAACCTCCTCGCGGCCTTCATCGACATCTTCGCGGCCTCCACCACGGCCCTCACCGCCCTCCGCAGCCCCTCCGCCTCCACCACCACCACCCCCCTCAGCATTGCCTCCATCACCCTCCCGTACTCCGCCGTCGGCCTCACGATCTCGAACTCCCCCGCGAAGTCCAGATCCACAACGTACCTCCTCGAATCACTGCCGCCCCAACCGGTCCGACGATCACGTCGATGAACTCGTGATTCCCCGGACAGAGAACTCATCGACGACCTCCTCCACCTTCTTCACGAGGCGGATCCGGAACAAATCACCACCATCTGGATCTAGTAGATCGCGGAGCATCACCGCCAGAGAAGGAAGGGACGGCCGCCGATCGACGGAGGCCTCGTCGTCCGATCCGTCACAGATTGATCAGGAGGGGAAAAAGAGACGACGTCACATCGCAGGGGGAAGAGTCGTCTTCGTCGAAGCCGTGGAGGAGGAGGAGGTCCGAGGGAGAGAGGGGAGGGAGAGAGGGACTGACGGCTAGGGTTAGGTGTGGGTAGGGTTTTAAAATTTTTGGACGGTCCAGATTAGATATCTTAAGATTGAACGGTCACGATGTTCCGGGTTCGGGTTGGGTCGGGTTGTGAGTGATGCCAACCCGAACCCAATCCGATTTGTTGACTCAACCCGACCCCGCCAACCCGAACCCGAACCCGATTTTTACAACCCAACCCATGTAAAAATCGGGTTAAACCCAACCCAAGTTGCAGCCCTAATAGCAATGCTTGATTATGACTGTTTGGTGCAGTCTGTGGGCTCCCACCGAGGGTAAGAGTACAACAACAGTAAGTACCAACCAACAAATCAACATCAAACAAATGCAGACAAAAAGAGACCTAAGCATAGCACTATTGTTGCGCAATATTTTTTTCTGCCCCAGCTTCACATCTTATTTATTTATTTTAAACAGTGGATCTTATTCAATGGTTATATAAAAAATAAAATATGCATTAATAAATTATACATAGACATATTTGTAGAAATATTTAAAATAGTTAATAAAGTATATATTTTGTTATGGTGAGTACTAGGGGCTAATAAGATATATAGAAATAAAAATCAGACGATACATAATCCCGTTTACAATGTAGTACTTGACAGACATGATCCAACAAATGATTCAAAGTAAACAATGGGTCAAACTACATGACCCCAACACATAGAACTGTACATTTTTTTTAAAGAATCAAACTTGCAGAATGTGGGTATATACCTTGTACCACTTAACATTGTTGCACGCTATTTATTTTAAGAGAATTTGATTTAATAAGTTATGATCAACTCCAAAGCGTAATTATTGATATAAAAAAGTGTTAGGATGACATGTATTGATTTGAGTCGATCAAATTGATCAAATTTTTAATAAGAGGATTCTTATTTACTTTATTTTTTCATTTATGATCTCGGTGTAATTTGTTACCCAGAATATAGTTTTGTTTCTCCACCACATTACATTAAATTAACTATTAGAAACGAGTTAATTTTTTTTTACTTAAACAAGATGTTGAAAACAGTTTTAAAAAAAGAACATATTTTTGTCAATTTCTTGAAAACTGTTTTTTAAATTAAAAGTATTTTTTTTGTCTCTTTTCAAAACCTGAGATTGTTTGAAATGTTTAGAAACGAGTTTGGATTAAATGTATTTTTTTTTATAAAAGTAAAATCTTCAAAAGTTGTACTCTTTTTAATTGCTACCTAAATCAATATTTTATGCAAAAAGTTATAATAAGTGGGACTTAAAAAACGTAGGAATCACTGTTCCTAACATTTTTAAAATAAAAAATGTTACACATTTCATTTTACAATTTCGATTGTAACCTGCCTACATTTTGATTTTTTTTAAGTATACATTTGTCTAATAAAATATATTTATAATAAAATAAAATACATACTCATATAAAAAGAATAAATACATATTTTTTACATTGTTTATAATATAAGATAGATTTTATATATTGCATTTAGTGAGTAGCTATGCAAACAAATGAATTCATAGGGTAAAATGATATCTCCATCCCCGTTGTAGCTCTATTCACAATTCATACCATTTAAAAAAAAAAATTATACACTTTCTCATTGAAGTACATACTGTTATATGAAATGAAGTGTATACTGAGATATGATAATATTTTTCTTCGTTTTGAAAAAATATTTTTTATGTATATGCTATTATAGAATCTCATACACTATGAACACATAACATATATTGTATTATTATAATCTATAAGACTGCAAACAGGACTGCAAGACGGACTGAGTTTATCAACTCTATTTCATTTCATGGGAAGAGACAATGTGGAGTGGATAAGTGGAATAACTTAAGTGGGCCTGCGGGCTCACGGGCTCACAGTCCACAGTGGGCCCACGCCCCGTCAAGTCTTTTATGAGGAAGTTTCACTGGTATGAAATGACAAAAATGTCCGTCCTCTTTCGCACATGGAAAATGTAATGCTAAAAATATATTCATTTATAATAATAAAAAAAAGATAAAATACATAACCATATAAATTGAATGCATATATTTATAATATAATACATATTGAAATAGTAAAATATATATACTACATTATGTGATTTTATATATTGTGTTTATGGCATTTATGTACTATTATAACCTTTGCAGATTGCAGATTACATCCCCCAATTGCTTAAACATCTGAATATGGTTAAAAGCCTAAACCATGGTCTTAGTTGATTACCAAAAGCTAAAACCTTACACTTGGTAAGATCATAGAAGTACACATGAAGATGATTTTCCATGGAAAAGAAAATCATTTAAAACGGTTCCATCAAAGTATTTTACAAGGTAAGCAATAAATACATAAAGGCATTACAAATTTTGCTCAGTCTTTCTTGTAATGAATATTATTATTATTAGTTTTTTGGTGTGGTAGGTTGGGACCTTGTTTGTGTTGTGTGCAGTTCTGTTATTGGTACCCTCCCAAGAAAAAGTAGATAAACAAGTTTGAATACAATTATTAATAAAGGATGCTTGATGACCGAGAGAGAGAGGGGGGGGGGGGGGGGGCATCAATGTAGGCAAATATCTGTTGCAAGCTTGAGGTCATCATCTTTTAATGAAATGAATGCCTTTATGGACTTTAGACTACCTTTATGGACTTACCTTGTTTATTGATGGTCCCCCCACCCCCTCCCCCACCGTTCTCTTCATAAAATCTCAACCTTACTCCATCATTGCATGTGATTAAGAAACTGTTATACAAAACAATAAACATTGTTCATAAAGGAAGATTAAAATCAAGAACCCAAGTGCCGTAACATGTCACTAATGATTCTCTGTCTTCTTGTTGATGCCATGTGTGATTCCTTCAATGAGTAGTTATTTTCCATGGAACCCCAGATGGAAACTTTTCTTGAATTCATCTACATTTTATCACCATCTCTTATGCACATTCTTCAATACTAGAAAAGTGCTCACTGGATAAATTATTCAAGGAAGAGAATTTCTCTCTCAAGGAACCCAAGTTTCAAGGTCAGATTTTTGTAATATTAGACAGCCATTCTTAACTTTTATTAGGGATCCACACATGAGGCATGAATATAAAATAGGTTGGTTGGAGGGCATTTGTCCTAGGTGTACCAATGTCAGCTTGTGATTGGGATGGGAACCAGATATCTGCCTCAAAACTCCATGTAATATTTCCAATCCTCCTTTCGATTTTTAGTGACTCCCTGTAGTACTTGTCTCCCTGTATTGTCAAAATTCTCATTTTGCATAGGATTTCCTTCTTGTTCTTTTTTTCATCCTTGATAGACACTTTCTCATTCAAAGCCTGACTGAAGAGAGTTTGATAACAAGCAGGTGATATGTATTAGTTGGTGACCTGACCCTATCAAACATAACTTATAGTTGAATGGGTACTTGTTGAAATCTCCTAAGGTAGGTAGGTCAGTTCTCTATTTATATTGGTAGATTGAGTTATCATGTTAACATGGTTAAGAAGCAAAAATTCAGGAACTTTGTGCGTATGTGCATCATCTGCGTAGATAACTAATCTATTCTTAAAAATTGATTTCTCTGAATCCAGTAAATTTCAGATAAGGCATCTATGATATTCTATTAAAGTTTTTGTTTCTTGGAAGTCTCAGAAAAAGGAAGCTAACGGGTAAGTGATGCTTGAGGATTGGTTCTTCATTTTATTAGAATTTGCAGGTTCTGTGACCTGTGGCTACTTGGTTCAGGTTTATACACTCCACAAAATCAGTTAAAAAACATTCAACATTCTGTTCAGTTTGTTCTAGATTTAGGACATGCCTCATTTGCAGCTGGCCTGAATCTTCTTTCTGGAAGCCGGTAAAGGAATCACCATCTGTGGAAGTTTTTTTTCGCAACTTCAAAATGATGGAATCTGATGACAAGGATGTTGAAAACGATGAGTCTCTGTCAAGAATTAAAGGTATATCAATATATATCATCAGTTTTTTTCAATTTCAGAAAGCCTACTAGATATTGATCCAGAAGTTTCAGCATGACAAACCTTGTTCTCATCTTTATTACAGCGGAGATTGCCACTTTAAATGCTAAACTAAACCACTTTGACTTACAGAGGAGGCAAGCCCTGAATGACTTGCTAGATTTAAAAGGTCTGAGCTTTCAAAGTTATTATGTTAGGGTCTAAAAACTGATATATTGACTATATCAACTCTGTTAATAGCAAAATTTCATGTAACTCAATCTAGAATCCATAGACACTTATATCAAATCAATTTATTTTTTGCAAATGCAGGAAATATTCGTGTATTTTGTCGCATAAGGCCCATCCTTAATAATGAATATGGCCATTTTGGGTCAGTAGTTTCATCAGATTCTACTCATGTTCTCCTAAAATTTACTGAGAGCAGGAGAAAATATTATGCTCTTGATAGGGTTTTTACGCCAGCCACTTCTCAAGGTATGTAAAAAAGTATATTTTGTGTTACTATATATCAGTTTTGCTTATACTATAAATATGGCTTCCTTAGTTTTCAACACTGAATCTCAGAGTTGAGTGATTGAAATATTCCAGATGAGGTGTTCTCTGAAATTGAACCACTTATCCAATCTTCACTGGATGGCTACAATGCATGCATTTTTGCATATGGACAAACAGGCACTGGAAAAACTTTCACCATGGTTAGAAAACTCTCATCTAGATATAATATCTAATATCCTATTCAGCAGAAGATCAAACTGAATCGTGAACATTATTTTTATTTTAGGAAGGCACATCAGAGTGGCCAGGTATCGTTCCCCGTACCCTTGAGGAATTGTTTAAGAAATCACAAACTAGCCACAATAAGTTCCTTCTTGAATTCAGCATGCTTGAGATCTACATGGGTATTCTCAGTGACCTGCTCGGCCCGCGTAACAGAAAAACAACAGTACGTAAAATTCAAAGGTAATAATACTCTGGTCATCAAAATACATATTAAAATCTTTTTGCTTGTGAATGATGCAGATTAATTATGCTAACATGGCCATCTTGGAACACGGTGTAATCTCATAAAATGCAAGAAGTTGTAGAGTTTGCATTTCATAGAAACACAAGAAGAAAATTCACAACTAGATAAATAACCCAAATAAACACACATTAAATATCAATAGTTAACATATGGTATGGATATGTTTTCTTATTGTTGCAATGAGCTGCATTCTACTGAAACAAACAAATGTACAAACATCTCACCATTATTTTAGAGGTTGCTTCTTAATTGCACAGTGATAACTAGATAGTATATGATCTTGATCTATAAACAGTCTTTCGATACGAACGGGACCTGATGGTGGGATTGAGATTGATAACCTCCGCGCAATCAGAGTAAATGACTTCCATCAAGTAAAACAACTCTATAAGTTAGGTAGTCAGCGCAGATCAACCGCTTCTACCAATGCAAATACGCAGTCAAGCAGATCCCACTGGTAATTTCTCATTTAAAGATTGTAACTCAAAGATATCCTCATAGCAAATTTTGACTGCCTTGAAGAGAAAATGATTCAGATGCCCATCTCTGCTCAGAACAGCTTAATTCGCATATCCTTGACCTGCCGCGATGCACCTCAGAGACAAAGAGAAAGAAACAAGTTATGGATGATTGATCTAGGTGGAAGTGAACGATTATTGAAGACACAAGCAAGTGGAAGAAGACTCGAGGAAGGGAAGGCTATCAATTTATCGTTATCTTCCCTTGGAGATGTCATCAGTGCACTTCAAAGCAAGAAACCTCACATACCTTACAGGTAACTACAAAATGGACCCATGCAAAATAGTTTCTCATTGACCAATCTAAATCTGATAGTTATCTTCAACAGTTAGGTATATGCATAACAGGCATGTTAATTATTGACTTGCCCAATAACACGGGAATATGAAACTGACTCTTAGCACAACTAAGCCTGTATCTACCACAGAAACCACTTTAGATAATGATGCTTTGTTTCAGGATAATCTCAAAAAGGAAATTTTGATTTGTTTACAGGAACAGCAAGCTGACACAGGTTTTAAAAGACTCCCTTGGTAAGCAGTGCATCTGTTTCTACCAACAGTTTATTTAATTATATCAAAATCATCGATCCCAGTAATCTTATTCTATCTTGGTATCAGGAGCGGACTCGAAAACATTAATGGTTGTTCATGTCAGTCCAAAAGATGAAGACTTGTGTGAGACTGTGTGCACATTAGGCTTTGCAACACGAGCAAGAAGCATTCACCTAGCGCAGGAAGAATCAATGGTGAGATTGTTCATTTTACTTATGTTGATTTTCAGTATCTTACAATTAGTCCTCCAGTAATATACTTCTCTGATAGTTTCCATGACAGATTCAATGACTCTACATTATAGTAGATTTAGATCTGTCTTGTCCACCTTATTGCCTCTTCACTAGTCCGCATGCTACAGTAACATGACACCAAGTAAACCAGTTTCATGCCACCTAAACAATTTCCAGGAAATAAAAGTTTTCAATGTGGACATGGTGTGTGAGAAAAGGCGCAGGCCATTTGTTGTATGTTTTAAACTAAATTTATATAGTTCAATGATCCATCATCTTGACATGTTAGCTAATATTCAGCATCATTTTCTTAACATACATTCTACCATGGATTTTATCAAACATTAATATGACTACTGGTTGACCATTTCAAACAGAATTTGCCAAAAGTTTTGCTAAATGTCAAAATTTGTTGGACAAACAGGAACTAAGATTAAAGAAAGAATATGCAATTGCGGAGCTGCTGAAGATAGTAAAAAAACTTGAAGATGAGTGTCAAGAGATCAGAAGTGACATTGAGAACTTATATGAGAACCTGAAATATCTAACAAATGTGGACAGTAAATCTTTTGATATTCCAGAAGATCCACAATATGATGCAGGGGATAAAAAACCTCATGTAAAAAATGTCAAAGCAACTCCAGTACTGAATCAGCCAAGGTTTATGAGTTCAACCGCCTGTAGTAGACAAAAGACAAGTTCCCTCAGCCCATCAGCAATAAGGAAGAAAGTGCAAGATCCTCCAGTGAAAAGGAAGTCTTCATCTGTTTATGCAGATTCTTTGAGTTCCCCTGTAAAGGGAATTTCACAGTCTGGATATGGATCAGAATGTAGCATGTCCAAGACAAGCTGTTCAAACTGGATATACAATGAAGAATGCCAAAGTGAGTTCAGTGAGGATTCATCAGAATGCGATGTCAAAATGGTTGTATTTGCAGAACAGAAAAAGTTGCCAAGTACACCTTATCTTTCTGACAAAGGTTTCAATAGGTTTAAAGATGGAAGGACTAAGAAAACTGAGAGGAAGAAAGGATTAAATTTTAACAACTGCCCTTGTCCCCGAAAGAAAGAGCAAACTGCTGCCCAAATTCAGAGGACAAAAAAAGGGGTTACCAATGCTGTGCCAGAGAGAATGAATGTAAACAAGAAAGGGCACATTGAAATGAGTGCACCCATAAAATTACATACTTTTGATTCCTTCAACTTCAATGCAGTTGATGAAAATGACCTCAATAATGATTTTGCACTCAACAGGGTTGACCCACTCAGTGAACAAGAGATCAACCAGATATCTATTGAGATGGGATCATTATTAGTTGATGAAACACAGAGTTCAGGGAATATTTTCTTAATTGAAGACAGTTCGGGCGACAGGACTCCCCAATCTGATCTTGGGAATACAGAGCTACATCAAAGTAAGCAGTATGAACAGACATTTCATGATTCCAAACATGAGTCCGAAAGCCATAAACTTGATGACAAATCCAATGAAGCAGAGGACAGTATTTTTAAATTTACAGTGCTTGAGGAAGCCGGAGGAGCAGAAATTCTGACATCAAATGGTGAAGTCACTGACTATTTCAATGGAAATTTATGCAGTTCTCCATGTCCTATGCAAGACGTTAAGAAAATTTGCTTACTTCCAGTGAAATGCCAAAGAGATGTAGTGACACCAAAGGGTAATATGATACTTGATCAAAAGCATGAAGCTAGGGAAGACTCTAGTACAGATCTTACAAATTTCCAGATGGATGAACATACAGGTGACTTTCAAACCATACTATAATTGTGATATTCATTCATGGTTTTATCTTAGATTGGATAAATCATTAGCACCACAGACCCCAAACATTGTTCCTAACACTCACACAGAGAGAGAACACTACTTGACTATTCATCTGAGTGACAGAGCAACAGAATTCCAATCCACTACCTAACTCATTAATGGACTGCTGGCTTTATTATCGTTTCAGCCACTTACATAATTAATTTTTGCAAGTTTATTATGATTTAGTACCCTGCAACTCAAAGATTATATGATATGACCAATTAGAACTAAAATACTGATGTTGATTGAGAATAGTGACTCATGTAATCTTACATTATTTTCATCTTCTTTTCAGGAATATGCAATTACTTCAGAAAGACTGTTTGGATGCTTTGTGCAAGCGTTCTCCTAGGATTGGGAATTGATAATCTTGGATTTGGGCATGAATTCTTTAATGGATTGATGCTTTGAAGAACATCCGATGTACTTGTAATTTACAAGTTGTAAATAATCAAATGAGGTCACAAAATTGAAGAATTTTATGTTTTTACGCACTCCTCAGCATTTCACATGAGAACATATGGAGGTGTTATTCAGAAACCTTCTTATTTATTCTCATCATAACTTCATATAGAACTGTAACATATATAACATTGTTTCTAGCTGAACTTCTATTGGGAGGTTATTGTAATGACAAAACAATGTACAGAAAAGCATCCGCAGAACCGCAACTCGCCAGAAGTACATAGAAGTTGAAATTCTGCAGCAAGTATTTGATAGAATGACTCACCTGTTCTGGTGTCTGGCATTGAAGACAATGTAGGTCCCCTTGACATAGAAAGCTATGAACATGAACCACACACAATAGGAAAGAGGAAAGACAACCCATGAAGATAATAAGTACTAGAGCTAATTATGAATTTCAGCATCTAGCAAGACCTTACAGATGACTGTATAACATGATATCCACAAAACCAAGAATTTGATTCCAATTAAGAGACTCACAAATTGTTATTCAGAAACAAGTCTAAGCAATCCTGATTTATGAGTTTTCAATGGGTGATGATGTGAAGTTGCTTAAATTGAATTATCCAAAGCATTGAATCATGTGAATGCTAAGATTTCCACAATTTGTATCTCTGTCATAAATTTCTCTGTCACAGTGCTGATGACCAGCTTTATGAAACATATGCTACCATCAATTGCCATGGAAGGTAATTTCTTCTGTTATAACATAAACCTCGTTGTCCATAACCACTACGAAGTTGGTTTCAAAAAGCATATCTGGAGGAGTGGCAAACTTCATGGACCGAATGGCTCTTGCTCTCAATGATGTCTATTGGATCACTTCTTTATGGAAGAATTGATAAGAAAACCTCTTCGGTTCCATGCAAATCAAAGACATTGAAAACTGAAGCATAAGCCAGAGCATCTTCTTAACGAATATGGATGCATCTGCAACACCATATCATTTGTTATCCCCAAGTTTTTTCGCAGCTGCCTCCAAAGATCTTCTCAGCCTTTGAAACCGGTAGACCTAACCCTTCAATCAAAATCAATAAACACTCCATCCAGATTGGGGACGCACCCAATCATCTTCAATTGCTCGTCCATACCAAAAACAACATCATATATCCTCTCAGACTGAGAATGTGACATGTCCCTTGCAATAAACTCATGAACTGCCCCATTCACTTCGATAGAACTTCCTCCGGGAGGTTTTCTCACCCCATGATCTCTCATTGCCTTCCTAACCTTCCCAGCATCTTCCCACTTACCAAGAGCCGCATATGTATTGGACAGAAGGGAATAATTCCCGGCGTTGTGGGGCTCAACTTCAGTCAAATGCTTCAACGCCCATTCCCCAAGCTCAACACTCTTATGGATCCTGGAAGCCGCCAAGAGAGCTCCCCAAATGGCCGCATTAGCCCTGAAAGGCATCTCAATAATCAGATCTCGCGCCTCTTGCAGACAACCAGCACGACCTAGAAGATCAACCATACATCCGTAGTGCTCGATTGTTGGCCTAATATGATACTTTGAAGTCATGCAATTGAAATAAAAGCGACCCATTTCGACCAACCCCACATGGCTACAAGCAGAGAGGATGGCAATAAATGTGATGCTGTTGGGCTTCACATTTTCCCTCTCCATCTGGGTAAACATTTCAAGGGCTTCAACACCAAGCCCATGCAAAGCCAGTCCAGCAATCATGGTAGTCCAAGTGACGATGCTACGGTGACCCATCTTCTCAAAGACCTCCAGAGCCTTCCCTATATTCCCCGACTTCACGTACATGTCCATGAGTGCATTCATGAGAGGGACGATCTTGCACATCCCACGCTTCTCTATGTAATTATGGATCCACTCACCGAGCTCAAGAGCACCCAAAGCGGCACAAGCGGACAGCGCAGCCAACAGAGCGATCTCATCAGGCTCAACCCGTTCGAGCTGCATCATCCGGAAGACACATATCGCTTCATCAGGACGGTTCATCTGGGCGTACCCCGCGATAACGGCCGTCCAAGACACCACATTTCTCTCCGGCATTCGTTCAAAGAGCTCCCTCGCATTATCCACATCGCCAAGCTTAGCGTACCCGGCGACCATCGTGTTCCACAAACACACGTCCCTGTCACGCGTTTCATCAAACATACGGCGAGCATCGGAGACGGACCGACAGGCAGTGTACATGTGCACCAGGCACGTCGCTACATGGACATCCGAGCCCAGCCCAACACGCACGGCCTGACCGTGGATCGATCTCCCCGATTCGAGAGAACCCAAATGGCTCACCGCCTTCAAAGCGAACGGGAACGAATACGTGTCGGGTCGGAGGCCCGCGCGTTGGATGCGATCGAACAGAAAGACTGCATCTTTGGGGGAACTGGATCGAGAGAGGGCTTTGATCATGGCATTGTATAGATAGATGTTGTGGCGCTGTTTGTGTTGGAAGACCGAGTAGGCGTAATCTGTGTAACCCAATTGAGAGGAAGCTTCGATGAAGCCGGAGACGAAGAGGTTGTCGCCGTCCAAGCCCCGAGAGACCATGAAAGAGTGGACCTGGCTGAGGTGTTTGAGGGTGGATGATCGGCTCAGAAGCCATGAGAGGATGTCAGGGCCGTTCGATTCGTGGGTTCTGTGTTTCAAGGAGGAGAGAAAGTTGGGTTGGGTACATGTGGATCGAAATCGAAGGCATCGAGTCATCCGCGATGGGTGCGCGCGAGATTTCAAAAGTCGCTTCTTTTATGGGGATCTGATTGATATTGTCACGTCGCGTTCGTATCTGTAGAGGTTTGCGGAGAATATCGGATGTGTGTCAAATTTGTAGACGTCAGCGAATTGGTGGCACGTGCGTTTTGAGTTTAATTTTGGGTGGAATGTGATTAGTGATTGGTTTGGGTTGTTTGGGGATTATCCATCTAAAAATATCAATCCGATTAGGACAGATTAGTTGGTGAGATTATTAAACTCGTAACTTGCCTTGATTTGTGAATTGTGACAAAGGAGGTTCATGTGTAAAAATAAATGATTATTAGTACAGGCGTATAACCTATGATATGCCTTGGTTTAGATGTTTATAAAATTAAATTAAATGATTAGCATTAACATGTGACTTGTTATTCAAAATCATGATTAAGTGCATGTCATGTCATGTTGAACTTATTAACACATCTCACTTATTAGCATTCACTCTAATCCTATTATCCCTATTCAAAAGACCTTTTGTCTAATAAAAATGACAATATTGAGAGTATATTTTTTTATAAAAAAAATTAATTAGAATAAACTACGTGTCAAATGACAATAGCTTTTGAACTTTAATTGTAGTTGGATATATTTTATTGAGATTCAATACATCCAACATAAGAGACTCAAAACTTTAGTAGGAGTTCTCTCCTTAAATTCTATATTGTTTTCAAGTCATTTTTTTTTTCATGCATAAATATTGGACAAAAGGAAAAAGAAAGAGAAAGGCATTGTATTAAATTGTATTAAAGTGGAGGGGCTGCTGCATGTCCCCTCACCAATCCATGTGTTCCCTGAAAATTTCAATAAATCCAACTTTCCTGAAATAATTGAACCCATTAAATATAATATTAATATGTATATACATATATGTTCTTACATGCATATGTTTTTACCGAGCAAACAAGTCGACGTGAAAACATGCGGGTGATTAGGCTGGTTACGTTGTTTATTTTTTTTTACCAAAGCTTTTTAAAGAGATGGCCATCTCCCACTCCCACCACCATCCTCTATCAACCAAAACCCTAATTTCCCCAATTGAATCAGAAATTCGGCGCACCCACCAACCAAAACCCTATTTTTCCTCTCCAGGTGCCCTAATCGGTTCTTAGGGTTTCAAAAGGTGCTGCCTTTATTTCGATGGAGGGCGGCAGCGGAGGAGGAGGAGGTGGTTCGGGTGGTGGAGGAGGAGGAGGTACGGATGTGGAGCTGCTGTGCAAGACGCTCCAGGTGGAGCACAAGCTGTTCTATTTCGATCTGAAGGAGAACCCGCGTGGGAGGTACCTTAAGATCTCTGAGAAGACGTCGGCGACCAGGTCCACGATCATCGTCCCCGTCAACGGCATTGTTTGGTTCCTCGATCTTTTCAATTACTACGTCAGCTCCGAGGACCAGGATGTCTACAGCAAGGAATTGAACCTCGACACCAAGGTTTGTTCTTAATTCGACCGTGATTTGGGTTTTTGTGTTTATGTGTTTGGAAATGAATGATTTTTAAAAAATAAAATAAAATTGATTGGTCGGTGTTTTCAGGTGTTCTACTTCGACATTGGGGAGAATAAGAGGGGGCGATTTTTGAAGGTATGGGGGTTTTAATTATTAGGTGTCTATCGTTTTCTTTTCTATTTTTTGTTGGATTTTGTGGTTTGGCAATGAATATTTCGAGTATTCGATATTGCCTGCAGAATGGTATATATTTTTGGGGATTTTATGACACTGCTTTGGTTTTAAGCCCATTCAGAAACGGGTTTGGGCAGCTTTTGGGTATGTAGAGAGCTGCTTTTCCCAAACCTGTTTCCAAACAGAAAAATCAGGGTCAAAAGCTACAGACATATTTTTGTAAAAAAATGTCTAAACCTGAGATTTTAAGAAGCTGTGCAAAATCAGATTTAAACCCAACTTTTGCCTAAAATCAGTTTTGCAAGGCACAATCAAACGCAGCCCAATATGCATCTATCTGGTCAAGCAAGATTTATGAAGCAAACTCAATCAAATTCTCTGTGTTTGAAAATTTAAACTTCAAATATGCAATCTAATATGGCATTTTTTTTTGTTATCTATTATTTTAATACTAATTGTTCGACTATCAACTACTATGTTGATTTATTGAACATCGTAAGGTCAAAGTCATCACAACAAAAACCTTGATGATGGTTTGTAAATTGTGTTTTTGTGGTTAAATGATGTTTACCTTGTGATTCTATTGGTTCACGGAGAAGTATATCTAGTAATATGTTCTTGTAGTGGTTGATGAGTTGCTTCCAGGTATTTTAGGCTCAACTTTGTTAAGTCGAAAGGCTCACATAGTATCAATAACGGGGCGATTGATGTTTTCCCCACCTGCTTTGCTGTTGCATAAAAACAGTGGGGTGATATGATAGAATTAACTGGTTTTCTTGATGATTCCTCTGATTATTCTTGTTTTTTCATTTAATTTTTAATTGTTATCCTTAACCAAATTAAAAATCATCCTTCTTGCATTAGAGGAGGAATTACTAAGGCTGGTTGATGGAAGTACAAGTTTGCTCTGGACAAATTGTAACTAGCACATGTGTAAGTCTTAAGGGGAAGAAATGTATGGGATTATAAGGATTAGTCATCTTGCATGGATCATAGCAACGGGCAGTAAGGCTACAGCATGACATGACAATAACTTAACTTGGTCTGGAGTGGGTGACTGTCGAGATGGATGAAAAGAGCACTAGAGAACAAAGCTGTACTATTTGGAGACAATTTTATGTATGCATAGAAGTGATGTTGAATTAGTTCTGCTGATCTGGATGTGTATATGGAAGTCAGCAACAACATTTGCCTGGGAGGGTGTTGTGCTAGGATTTATGCGCTTTAAATAGGAAGAAATGCTTTGATTAATACATTTTCAAGTTAAAGATGGTTGTAACATATGAAGAGACATGTTATTGATAAACTGCCAGTTATATTGCCATACAGGGATGTAATATTGCACTCAACATATGTTTCTCTCCTGTGCTTGTTCCAATAGTAGTTGAACAATTTGTTATTCTTTTTATGCAAACTCTATTCTTTCAGAACTTTTGATGCCAACTGTTGAGTTCATTTCTGGTTCCGTTTGGTTTTCTTGTCTTAATAGAGTTTTCCAGATTCTGTTCTATTTTTCCCTTCTTTTTTTCACTTTTGTGTTTGCTACATGTTTTTAATGTTTCCTGGTAAATACATATAAGTAAAATCCTCTTCTTCTTTTTTCGGTTGTGCATTTCATTACCCGTCAGCATGCATGATTTGCCCTGGTCAAAGATTTGATAATCATCAGTGAGAAGCATATTCAAGTCTACCATGTTTTCATCTTCAGTAATTGTAATTTTTTGAAGGATCAGGTTATTGCATTTCACAGAATTCGTAATGAGGATACATTTACAAGTTTGCGATAAATGAATCACTTTCCATCATTCATTTGCTTAACTAGGCCTAGGGAAGAAAGCCCTTTGCTAGTTTCCTTCTTTGATTGTTGTCTTGACTTATAAGCCAATACATCCCACATAAATGGTTTAGCTTTTTGCAATACCAAACCTGTATGCAAGCCCATTGATATAGTTAATCTCTTATCTATTAAGAAATTTAGAGTTACACTTAAATGCCAACCTGCTGATATACATACCATTAGTATTTTGTTTCCCTTAGCAAAATGTATGTTTGGTGTGTATCTATCCGTATGTATCTGTCTCTATTCTCTACATAGAATATAGTTAGATTAGATAAATGCATGATTCGGTCTGTTTGTTTTATTAAAAAAAAGCAAAAATCCCCCTTGATTCTATGTCCTAATAAAATAAGGGCACGTCTATCCCCACACACCGTTCACCTATTATCACCAACCAAAACAAAAAAAAAAAAATTTATTTAAATTAAATTTGAACATCACTATTCTCACCAACCATTCGACGGTCGATCTGTCAACCTTCCTTTACAATCTTCGACAGTCTCTCTGTCAACCTTCCTTTACAAACTTCGACAATAGCTCTGTCAACTTTCATTTACAACATTCGACAGTTGGCCTGTCAACCTGGGAGGGTGTGCTCGACTGTAGCAGTGTCGAACTGAATATTTTTTCAAATGAAGACCTTAGACACATTCGATCACATTTAACATTCAACGTACATCAAAATGTCAAAACATTCGCGTTACATTCAATACTCACATTACAATCACCACATTCCAATAAAAACACTTGAACTAGAAGCAATAGTTAATTTTTTTAACCTCATTGCATTTGCATACAAAGCTATTGAAGAAAATCAAAACCAATTAATTCAATCTGCATGCTCTAATCTAAAACCAAAATCTCACATTTAATAAACATTTTTTAAAAACTATATCTATCTCAAAATCCTCACATTTTTTAAACCATTCGACATTGCTAAGGTCGAAGGTCATAAGGGAAGATTGACAGAGATTCTTTCGAATGTTGTAAAGGAAGATTGACAGAGATTTTGTCGAATGTCGTAAAGGAAGATTGACAGAGATTTTGTCGAATGTCGTAAAGGAATGTTGACAGAGAGACTGTCGAAGCTTGTAAAGGAAGATTGACAGATCGACCGTCGAATGGTTGGTGAGAATAGTGATATTCAAATTTAATTTAAATATATATTTTTTTTATGTTTTGATTGGTGTGAATAGGTAAATGGTTGGTGGGTGTAGACGTGCCCATAAAATAAAGTTGTAATAAGTTCTGAAGAATCAATCAATTTATGGTCAAATCCCTCCACGATGTAGATGTATTTTAATTTCCTTCCACTTAGCAAGTCCTGAGGTATCTGCAAGATTTTATGACAAATGGACTCTAATAGCAATATAACATAATGGGTGACTGACAATGAAGATGACAGCCAAGTGACTTTAGCTGGCATGGTACTGATTGGGCACTCACGTGGTATGATGTATAACGTCACATTAAAGCCATGCACAACTTCACTTGAAAAATAAAGCAAGCCATAGTTAGGTAATGGAAGAAGCTTGTCAACTGATTGTGTCGTTGAGCTTTTCAAAGAATAATTGGCAGTATGAAATGCTTTTCTTGCCCAACTATATTAACTGTTTAATATCTGGAGGATGATATTGGACATCAGGCTGCATTTTGACACTGCTCATGTAATGGCTCAGATTTCTGAAGCGTCTGTTAGCAGAAACCGTAGCACTATTATTGTACCAGCAGGGAGTTCACATGATGAAGGATGGGCAGCATTTCGAAATATCTTGGCAGAGATTAATGAGGCCGCTCGTATTTTCATCCTCCCTGGCCAGGTGTGCTGTATATATGTTTTTTTAGGGGTGCATGTGCACGTGTGTGACAACTATGGTTGCAAACTTGCATCTCACTTTACCATGGATCTCACATTCTCGTGTTTTTCATTGTGTAACAGCAAAACTCTGAACCTTCTGAACGTCTCCCAGGGCTCTCGGATGACGTGGGTGCTGGGTTCATTCCAGGCCGTAGCTCTCAATCAACTCCACCATCGGAGCTGAATGTTGACAGATCTGTTGAATTGCCCTCGCATGAAGATGTTGGAGGTTTGGGAGTCTCCAAGGTGATCAGGGCTGATCAAAAGAGGTTCTTCTTTGATCTAGGTAGTAACACTAGGGGCCATTTCTTGAGAATATCAGAGGTATGCATGATTGACTCCATATTTTCAACAGCGATATTATTTTGTTGGTTTACAACAATACATATGATCAATACCATTGCATTTTGATTCAGGTGGCTGGTGCAGACCGCTCTACGATTATTCTGCCCATATCAGGGCTGAAGCAGTTCCATGAAATGATTGGCCATTTCGTGGAGATAACCAAGGACAGGCTTGAAGGTATGACAGGCGCAAATGTGCGGACAGTTGACCCGGCACCAAGATGAGTTCTGGGGTGTTGCTTGGGTTTCAGTGGTGGTCTAGGTCGTCGGTTTGTTCACATCCGGTCTATTTAGGAAGTGTGGTCGTGCAGCTCACACCTTTTTTTCGTTCTACTCTTTTTGTTTTTTTCTTTTCCTTTTTCTTTTTTGTTTCTTCAAGTTTGGTGAATAATAATCTGAGTTTCAATATCCGGCTGCGGAGAGAAATCAGAGTTGTTTGGCAAGTTTGTTTTTTTAGGCAAGGAATAACAGGGAGTGACATCTGAACTATTGTAAGTCTTCTTTTTCTGGTATCTGGGGTAGCATAAAGAGACAAGAGTATATCATCACCTTGGATGTGTAAGAATTTGTGAGCTACAATGGAAGAGGAGGGTCTATTGATATTAACAAAAATCTTGGAAAGTTGGTTGACAGGGATCTGTTTTTTGTTTCTCTGTTATTATGTATCTAGCATCTGATATTGGTGCCTTGGTGAGTTGTTATGGTCTTGCAGAGGCCAATATATGATTCATGTGAGTTTGAGATCTAAAAAGAAAACTAATTCTAACAAAGAATAAAAATTTCCAGCCAGTTGTCACACAAATTTTTTTTTATGTTATATATTTCCTTCTGTGACAGCTTTTGATTGTGATGCAGCCTGGAGACCTGGGCCTCGCTGTTCAGTTCTGTTTGATTGGTGAAAAGAAGAGTTGGTTCTACTAAGGGTAAGGCAGAGTAAATGTGTGAAGTTTCAAAATTTTAGATGATGATTTTTTATTTTGTTGTTTTTTAAGTTTTTGAAGGTAGTTTTTTCAATTCTTCTCGAATTCTAGAAAACGTTGAATGTGGCTGGACTGGTAAACACGCTATTGAGTTGGTCCAAAATTTTCCTGTTTTCTTCTGAAAAGGCAATTAAAAAATTCCACAATTCTTGACCTATAAAAATAAAATATAGATTTTAATGAATTATGCATGCTTATTTTTCCAATGTTACTCATGACTGTAAAACCAATGCCCGCGCAGGACCGTTTTTCTTTCAAGATCGACTCATTGCAAAGTTGCTCACTCGGAATACCCTCGTGGAATTAATCATTATTTTATGTTTGATTTTTTTATAGCTATTTTAATTAAAAAAAACATAATAAAATGTGGATAACATATAAATATAATCATTTATAAAATGTGAAAAATAAATTTAATATGTTTGTCTTAATTTATAAGAAATGAAAATGTGATTTTATACATGGATTGTTATCTTATAATAGTGACATAGATTTTATAGATAATTCAAGTAAAATCCGAAATACCAATTTCACGTTATTTCCTTCAAACAACTTTATTATATTATTTCACTTTATCCATCGCTATTCCTGCTATTTCACTTTTATTCTGCTATCTAAACGAGAGATTTCCTCTTTTTTTTAAAAAAAATCGCTGGGATCATGTAAAGCATTATTTTGAAAGGATCCCGGTAATCCTGGGATCCTCTCTCCCAAGTCCCAAATAAAACTATAACAACTAAATAAGAGTATTTAATCGATTGATTAATTAAAATTGCCTTCCATTAATGCCAAGCTTCGTAAATCCAAGCACTATACGAGGACAATCCCGTCATTCCCAAAACAAAATGAAAAAAAAGAAGAAAAAGCGAAACTGAAGTGCAGTTGTAAAGAAGGGAAAAGTCAATGGTTTCGGGTCCTTAGACTCTCGTCAGTCTCTCAAATCAATTTTTTTGGCCTGTTCTATTAATTGAATTTGAAACCCTTCCCCCAAAATTAAATTCTCAATTATATTTCACCAACAATTATTTTTTTATCTGGGTCTCGATAAAAATCTTGAACAGAGAGAGAGAGAGAGAGAGAGAGAGAGAGAGATGGGATTTCAGTTGAAATGGGAGAGAAGAAGGTTTTAAGACCTTCTTCTTCTAGTTGTTGTTGTTGGTTGCAGATGTCGCCTTGGCTTCGCTGGTGGAGATATAACCACCCCCTAAGGTCTCTCTGTCACTCCTTCCCCCTCTTCGTTTTCGTCGCCGTGTCCTCCGTAATCGGCCTTGTTGGGCTCGCCTTCTTCTGGTCTTTCACGTCTTCCTTCCTCGCTCCGGATCCGGGCATCGCCGGCTGCCGCCCCGACGGGGAGGGTTCTTGGTCGATCGGAATCTATTACGGCAAGGATCCCTTCTCGCTCTCCCCCATCGAAGTGGTATAAAAATCGCTCCTTTTTTCATGTTTGGTTTGTTTCGTGATCTGGGTCTCCTTCAATTTTTTTTTTTTTTTTGATGAATCTTGGATGCGCGCAGGAGAATTTGAGAGATGGGAACAGCTCGGTTTGGCCGGTCGCGAACCCTGTGTTCACTTGTGCTTCGGTTCTTGACGCCAAGTATCCCAGCAACTTTGTTGCAGACCCATTCCTTTTCATTCAGGTTTCTCTTTCTTTCTCTGTTTTATTTCTTCTTGTGACCCGTTGAGAATAGAAGTGATCATGAGTGGTGTACGTTTGTTGGTGGAGACATGTTGTAACAAGTTATGATAGTTATCTTGTTCAATGTGAAGTCTGACAGTCTCAGCTTAGCAACAATAAATTCAGTGTTGAATCTTAAGATTGACTGGAAGTATATTTTTATAATGGATTGTTAGAACCAACAATCTGATAGAGAGTTAATTTCTGACACTTTTAGATGCTAACCCTGCTTATCGAGGTATCTACCTGAGTATTCATCTTAATTAGCTGTTATTTGGTGCATTTATTAAAGAAACTGTGTGTTTTTGTGTCTACCGCATTTTGTTGCAGCAGCACATGACCCAAGTTATATGTATTGGTATTTAGTAGTGTTATGCAAAATTTGAAGCATTCCTATACAAGAATCCAGAAAGGATGGAGATCAATTCAGCCATCATGCTGTGCCATGAAGGTCAATCCGAGCCAACAATTATGTCTTGTTTAGAAGTAATTGATACAAATATGATATATGATCGATGTCCCATGATGTTACCTTATATAATTGTATTGGGATGGGTGGACCATAGTCCAATATAATGGGGTGTGTGATCTTGTCCTGAACAATGGAAGTGACTTGTTGACAAACATCCATGTTTCTTCAGCCAACTGCTGAACTTTCAGTTAAAAAGCACATAAATTTACCTTATATGATTGTATTGGGATGGGTGAATCATAGTCCAGTATAATGGGGTGTGGGATCTTGTTCTGAACAATGGAAGTGACTTGTTGACAAGCATCCATGTTTCTTCAGCCATCTGCCAAACATTCAGTTAAAAAGCACATAAATTCATTGTTGAGATTATTTAGATTATGGATCACATCATATTCACTGAATAATGATAACCAACTTTATGGTTTGAATTTCTTCTAAAACTGGTTGATTTAACCAACTTCATGGTTTGAATATTTATTTCTGCATTCAGAATTTTTGTTTATTACATTTGGTGTTAGCTTCAATTGATTTCAATTTTGTTGGTTATTTTGATCTGTTTTGGTGGTACCTGAAGATATGAAGATGTGATTTCACATTTTTGCAAGATTTTAGAATAATCAACATTATTTTCAAGTGTGCAGTAGCACTGCAATATAATCTTTTGTCTCACTGCAGGACTCTGCTCTTTACTTGTTCTTTGAAACAAAAACTTTGACTTCCAAGCAAGGTGATATTGGTGTCGCACGAAGTATCGATCATGGTGCAACATGGGAATATTTAGGCATTGCTTTAGATGAAGAGTGGCATTTGTCTTATCCATATGTTTTCAAGTACAATGACCAGGTAAGATTTGCCTTCGTTATAGGATCTTTTCATATTTTGAGCAGGCTATTTGATTGGGTGCAGGGTATTTCTAGGTTCTTAGTCATGACGTGTTTTACAATTCTACCTTATCAGCTTTTTTTTCTTTCTTATCATCACCAAAAAGCTTATTGTTTTTACTTTTCCTATGATAATAGCATTACAGAGATCTGTTGCCCTTTTAATGTATATCTTGTTTTTTGAAGAAGTGGTAGGCATCTCACCCCATTTTATTAAAATGAAGAGGCATCTACTGAAATCACCACCTCCACACCACGAAACAACTATGACCAACTCCTCAATGATGAATCTACCCCCTATGTCCAAAACACAACTCACGCTGGCACAAAAATGGCCCCAATCCTTGATGAATCGAATCACTGTATCCCAAATGTTCTCCTTACAAAGTAGAACCCTTGAAGATGATTTGGTTTCTTGTTAGCCAAATGGCCAGAGGGCCCCACCGTCTGCTGGTACAAAGGACTGTGAAATTTTAGCTTTCATGTTCCTGTCTCCACTCTTTCTCAACCTCTTTCCCACCTCCCACATTCTCTTCAGCAAAGTGAAATTCACCGACTTCTCCACAGCAGTTCCTAGCAACCTCCAGATGTCTCGGCCTACCTTTATGAGACATAAGTTGCTGTGAAATAGGTCTATGCCCTTTGGAATTCCAATGTCGAATTGTGGTTGTTTAGGTGACTAGGGATATCATCAATGACTGTCAACTTCAATGACTATAGATGAGTAGATCTTATGAAAAATAATAATCTTTCAGTATATCAGGCTCAGCTGAGATATCAAATCTGAACTGTTTGCCAGCCTCATATGTGACAGCACAAAAGTACATTAACATCATTAGCTAGTATCTACCAATTTGATGAATAGTTTTGACTAAACATTGTGTGTTGGATTGGTTTTGAAGTGATAATTTATGTTTATTCTGTTACTTTACATGTTTACTGTCCGGCATACGTCTAAAACAATCAAGTGTGCCATAAATTTTCCAATGATATGGTGAATTTCTTGTAC
Organism: Acorus calamus; assembly: GCA_030737845.1. NCBI lineage: Eukaryota > Viridiplantae > Streptophyta > Magnoliopsida > Acorales > Acoraceae > Acorus > Acorus calamus. The sequence continues at coordinate 5,673,066 of CM060862.1, read as the reverse complement.
TGATTACAGAACAATACTGTGGATCCTTAAATATGCTCATTGTATGGAATTTGTGGAAATCAATATGCAAAAATAAGTCAAAAGGTTACAGAGATGCTAAATAAAAGGACCATCAACTTCAATACAATCTTGGCTTTTCATATATTTATATTAATAAATTGTTTTTCATTGCAATTATTATTTACTCTTTAGTTCGTGCCCATTAATTCTTGTGAGATTGTGATATGTCTTGGTGTTCTCTAGGTGTACATGATGCCTGAAGGCAGTAAGAATGGAGATTTGCGACTTTATCGTGCCACAGGATTTCCTCTCCAGTGGACTCTGGTGAAGGTGCTTTTGAAAAGGCCCCTTGTAGATGCTACCATGATCCACCATGACGGTCTCTATTGGATTTTCGGTTCAGATTTTAGCCGATTTGGCACCGAGAAGAATGCAGAGCTTGAGATTTGGTATAGCGATTCACCACTTGGGTCATGGAGACAACACAAGAAAAACCCTATTTACAGAAGCGATAGAAGCCTCGGGGCCCGCAATGGGGGGCGGCCATTTATTTATGAAGGACATTTATACCGTCCGGGCCAAGATTGTGGTGAGACCTATGGACGAAGAGTCCGTGTCTACAAAGTGGAGAAACTTACAAAAGACGATTATAGAGAAGTTGAAGTTTCCCTAGGTATTAAAGAGTCAAAGAAAGGTCGCTATGCCTGGAATGGTCATAGGTATCACCACCTGGATGCTCAGAAGCTCCCATTCGGCGGTTGGGTTGCAGTAATGGATGGAGATCGTGTCCCTTCTGGTGATGCGACACGGAGATTTCTGATAGGTTGCATAATGGTGCTGTTACTTCTTCTAGTCCTCCTTGTTGTGGGTTTCTTACTTGGTGCTGTCAGCTGCATCGTTCCTTTGAGTTGGTGCATGACCTTTAGTAGAAGGAATGACTCGCCTTGGTTTTGGGCTCGCCCTCAGTTCAACATTAAGCTTCGGAGGTATTTTGCAGGATTGAACCGATATGCTTCTGCCATTAGAGGGCGACTGAACCCCAGTACATATACTGGTAAGTTGACTCTATGTTTGCTTGTCTTGGTGGCTGTGGTATTGGTCTGCATGGCAGACCAGTTTCTTCTGGGTGGCAATGGTGCTGAAGACCCTTACATGTTTAAAGGACATTTTTCTCAATTTACAATGCTGACCATGACTTATGAAGCTCGGCTGTGGAATCTGAAACTGTATGTGAAACACTACTCTCGCTGTGCTTCTGTGAGAGAGATCATTGTGGTCTGGAACAAAGGGAAGCCACCCAATCAAGAAGATTTCGATTCTGCTGTTCCTGTTCGGATTCGTGTTGAACCACATAATTCTTTAAACAACCGTTTTAAAATTGACCATCGGATAAAGACTCGAGCCGTCCTCCAGTTGGATGATGACATCATGATGACATGCAATGATATCGAGAAAGGTTTTAGGGTCTGGCGGGAGCATCCAGAGAGGATTGTCGGTTTCTACCCACGGCTTGTCGATGGGAACCCATTGAAGTACAGGGACGAAAGATATGCAAGAAAAAAGAACGGTTATAATGTCATACTAACTGGTGCCGCCTTCATGGACAGTGAACTTGCCTTTAAAAGGTACTGGAGCGAGGAGGCAAAAGAGGGGAGAGACTTTGTTGATCACCAATTCAACTGCGAAGACGTGTTGATGAACTTCCTGACTGCAAATGCAAGTTCATCAAGGACAGTGGAGTATGTTCATCCTGCATGGGCCATCGACACTTCTAAGCTCTCTGGAGTCGCGATTAGTAGAAACACCCAGGTGCATTATAAGTTGAGGTCAGACTGTCTTTCGAAGTTCTCTGTGCTCTATGGTACTCGTGCCCTTCAGAAATGGGAGTTTGGAAGCAGAGCCGATGGTTGGGACAGATAATATTGTTGTGCGAGCGGTTTTTGCTGTTTCAGCTTGTTGGGTATGGTTAGCATGGGGAGAAAATGCAATGCTGAAGTTCACAGAATTCTGTGAAAACAGAAAGCTCAATGGTTGCAAATGGATATGGTCTTTGAGATGGATCGCAGATTATATCAACGACCTTCTTAAAGGTGGTGATTTGAAGATTTTCTAACCTAAAAGGTTGTAAAATGGCTAATTCATGCTTTCATGTGATTGATAGAGCAGAGTAGTTCAATTTTTGTTTCCTTCCCTTCCCTTTTTGGTTAATCCTTTGTGTTCATGTTGTTGTGCTTGCCGGGATCAACAGAAATAGGTCTTGAGGTATACCATGAGCTCTCTCATCTCTAGAAAGGCTGCCTCGAGTAACAGATGTTATGATTCATGCAGACCTTATTGTTACTGGCTAAGGCCATTTCTGCTGTTAAATCAGATGTAAAACACTTTTATTCATCACCCACAGATTTTTTTTTAAAATGATTCACTGTAAAAGCTTTAGCCTTATTTTGTTAATATTGGATTAAATTCACGAGTATTGCAGATGAATATCTTGGTCAGTATTTATTTAATTTAATTTAATATTTTCTTGAATTGGCTGGATTATCAGCCCAAGCTGGCTAAGGAATCAATCATAAGTTAAAATGTACTCTGAAAGGTTTGGTGTTTAAATACCTTCCATTCATATTGATTGAAAAAACTCTGAGAGCATGTTTGAATACTATGCAAATGGGGGTGGGTTTTCAATTGTACATGGTCAAACATAATATATTATTTGGTTATGATATTTAATGTGAAACAAATAAAATCCAGGGATTTCATTTTCCCCATTAAATGGGGCAAACAAAATCCCAACCAACCCATGTGTTTTCATTTGTAACAGAATTTATTTTCACACCTCTAAAATGTATGTAAAACAATTTTACATCTTTACCCTCTAACAAATTTATTAAAATCCATATTAGCCAAAACAAATATTTCATTTCCTAATCTTATCTTAAGAATTAAAATAGATAATTATATTTTATAAATTTATATAACTTACAATAATATAATTGTGTGGATTATAAATATTAATGTGGTATAAAAATATAAATGTTATTATATTAAAATATATCAAGAAATCTTAACTAACTATCATAGATATTATCCCAAAATTGCTTGTAGGATTATTTGTTAGTTGAAATCAGATTAATTTTTATTTATATTCTATTATATTAGAACTTTTTTTAACCACATTGAATTAAAAAAACAATCATAAGTTATAAATTTGAAAAAAATATTTTATCTATTTATAATATTATTATCTTTTAACATAATAAATTACATATCAAATGTTTCAAATGTGAGTTAAAAAGAACATGGTGTAAATTAACATAACATGAAAACAGACAAATATGTGCAATCAGTGTACAAATTCATATTTGTATTGTACAAATAATCACTGCATCCAAACTCTGAAAGTGAATGATCAACACATTATTTTTTTATTTTATTTTTTAAAATATCCTAATCCGAAAAAACGCATCTCACGACCATTCAATCAGCTCATGGTGCATGTCACGCCGTACATCTATTCATCTACATTCCACAAATAATTGCTTGCTGCCTAATAAGACCACATTAAACTCATCATATATGGGTATGGCCCTTATAAAAACTGGATTCTCATTAATGTCCTCACCCTCTCGAAGGGTACCCAAAAACCATACATCTGGATGGATGTCCTGTCTCTCTATAATGTTTTTGTGGTGAAACTATAAGAAGTACACTCAAGTTCTAGATATTTCATATTTGAACAAGTGGCATAAAAATCTAAATTTATACATGGACAACCAGCGACCAAGGTTTGTAAGCACCCATCTTTTCAGCTCTTCCACACAATGACCCTCATACGTGTATGTGCTATATATTTTGGGACAATAGAAAATAAATAAATAGAAAAATAAAATGAAAGAAGTCAATAGAAAAGAACAAGGGAGATGATGACAAATTAAAAGGGAGAAAATGTGGGAAGGGGATCCATATTATAAGTGGTCCCAAATCAAACGCGTTTTCTGAGCCAGAACAGTATTATTGTTGTCATGTATACGAGATCGGGAAGTTTGTTTGGGACAAGTTTTGCGTTGGCAATGCTTCCTTCCATCCAAATTCAAAAAAGAAAATGGGACAAGTTTTGCGTTGGCAATCTTTCCTTCCATCCATATTCAATAAAGAATCAAGTTTTGATCAAAATATTGGCTTTTCTTATTTCAATACATCAGCCAAAAGTACACGTAAGAAGTTTTATCCATTTAAAGGTTTACTAATTTTGTGTGGGAAATAAAATGCGCCAAAAAATTAAACAACAAATAGGAACATGAACTAGATGTACATTTTTAGACTCTACAAAAAATTATAGATTTCTCTCTCTCAAATTCATAGGACAAGAAACAATTATGTAAAAACGGTATGATCCAATTATCATCATGTTCACCAGTAACACACAAATTGTAGAACTGATATTATATGAAGGACTTTGTCTCCTGCTAGATGGTACAACTTGGGGGTGAGGGGGTTGAACATGAGCCAACCCAACATTTAGATGAGTTTAGGATTCTAGTTTCAGGTTCAATCCGAACACGAACTCGGTTCAGGTAGGATTTGGTAGAATCCCCCCAGATATGTGAAGAGTGTAAGCGACCTCCTTTGTGTGAAATTCTTCCTTAGTGTTGCCAACTTCGCATAACAGAAGGCATCAACAAGTTCACAATTGAAATTATACACAAGTGTAGAAAAAAAGCTTTAAAGCCACACCACGTGACCCAACTGCCCAAAAAGAAGAACAAAATCTGATATACCCAGCTATAAAAAGCAGGTGCTCTGTCTTCCATTTCAACAAGCAACAATGTCTACAGTTGCATGCCATGTTATATGAGATGGATACTCATCTCTCAAAAATTCAAACATAAGTACATAATTTCCATCACTCATCTTTCCCCAACATTACATAAGATTTCCTATCCATCTTCTCTGGCTATAATTGATTCTCACATACAATGCAGGCAGAGAAACCAAAAACCATATTGCCTGCAATGTTACATTCAAATTACATGCAACACATGTAGTGAGAATCCCCTTCCCTTCCCATGATGAGACATTAAACCTCAAAAAAAAAAAAAAAAAACCAAAGGAAAATCTGTACAAAAAAAAGGGACCCCAATAAGCATCAGCATCATCTCCCAGCTGACACAAGAGTTTTCTTTTCCTCTGGTGATTCTTCTAAGAAGGGAGCCTTTGAGCTTGAAGGGATTGTTGCTTCTGCCATACTCTCGAGAGCAGGCACTGGCAATGTCTTCTTGTTGGTGGTGTTGTAGCTGAAGGAAAGATCCTTGTTGGAAGACAAGGCGACGAGTTCCGCTTCCTCCAGGCCTCTCGCTGGCCCGAGGCTGCAACGATCCGTGCTGTGCTTGGCCAATGCATCCTTGAATTTCTTAATCTGTAACAACCAAGACAAGAATCAGGAACAATGAAAGCAATAGGTGTGGTTGATGAGAGAATCAACAGAAACCTATGTGTCATACCGTGGCATTTGTGCAGCTGAAGCTGCAAAGTCGACCATGGGCACCTCTGTAGAACCTGAAGAAGGGGAGGACATGGACATTCAAGCTATAACACATTGATTTGTGCTCTTCGTAGTTCACTTTAAGGAACATTACATCGGGATTCATCTCCGCAAACTGGCATATCTGAAACACCAGCAAATTGAATTACAATTGAAAAGCAGGGTTACTCTGTTTTGGATCATCTGCAATAGATATGTGGATACCTTGGGATGGAGGGCTTTGCAGCCACCACAGCCAGGGGAGAAGAAATCGACGACGACAAGTTTGTTCCCCGCGTTCAGCAGCGAATCAACGAGATCTTGGGCTGAGTTGATCTCCTTCATGTTGGGTTGAAGCCCCTTCTCCCACCATTTCACTGACTTCCCAAAAGAGAGTCCCATCTAAAATTGCAGTAGCAAAAACCACAAAAAAGGAGACATCAGAACAAAAAGAATGCCTGAATATTGTGATTTGGGAGGGTTAAAAAAATACATCTTCAACGAAACCCAACATGGAAATAATCAATAAGAGCAACAAATGCACCTAAATATGCATAAATTAGAATTAAGACCAAAAAAAAAACGCACATTTTGAGCAAATGATGGAAACCCACATCACATAACACCCCCAGAGTCCAAAGAAAAGCACAAAGGAATGATTTTGATGTTTCAATCATTTGACAACACACAAATCGAGAAGACTCACAATCAACTCCCAATACATAGAACCCAACATAACCAGAGAATCGAATCAACCCATCAAAGAAAAAGAGGGAGGAAATCAGAATATACAGACCTGCACGGGCAACGCCCGACGACTCGGCTTCACGTGTCTCCCATTCCCATCTCCGATTACGAGCCTCCTCCCATGAAAGTCACCGTTCAGGGAAGCAGACTTCAGCGATTCGAAGCGGACACGCGAAGGTAAACGAACGATAGAAGAACCCCTCTTCGTCGATGAAGAAGAGGACGACCTCACAACGAAACCCGCACAAGGCCTCAACAAGCTGCTTTTGCTCATGACATCCGCCATGGAAATCAAAGATCCAAACTTTTAAGAAAACCTAAAAAGATTCAAACTTGAGACGGAAATGGAAAGCAAGAGAGGAAGGGAAAGAAAAAGTTGCTACTTTTTTTCTTTTTATTGAAAGAGAGAAGCTTGAAACGCTGATTAAAAAAAGGGAAGAAACGGAAGAGACAAATGTGTGTCCGTGCGTTATCCGGATATCAGGGCCGTTGATGGATGGCACAGAGAAAATCAATCCCGATCTGACGGCAAATTATGCACCACGGTCTTGACGGATAAAGCCCACACGTGTCGGGATTCCCTCGCGTTTGACTCTCGTTGTTTTGGATAAAAGCAATGGCATCGCATTTTCTCTCCCTTTTTTAATCCTCGGTTTCTTTTAGAGGAAAATATCTCCGGCAAAGATATATTAATTATCTGACTTAATTTTTTTTTCTATTTAAAATTATCAAAATATCATTATTTATTTTAATTTTTTGTCTTACTTTTTCACTATTGGCAGGTATCAAACTTTTCAAAAACAATAACTCTTTTCTAAAAATCAATCACTTGTACAATCATTTAAGTCCTTACGAAAACAAAAATGTCATTTAAGTTTTTTTTAAAATCATTTATATATATATATACTTATTTAAATATAGGAGACAAAAATATTAAATAAAGAGTTATTTGAACAAAATAAACAGTAAATATTTCATATAGACAAAAAACATTATTTTCTTTTCTAAATAAGTGGAGTCTCATGTCGAAAGTATACGAAATGTTTCTTGATACTCAACTTGTGTATATGGAATGTTTAATGTTTATTTCATTAATATGACTGTTTGTTTTTTTATTTTTACACTTTGTATTTAGATGACAAAATAGGTGAATGATTTCCAGAAGAACTTAAATGATTTAAATGAAATTTTTGTTATCTGGAAGGACTTAAATGACTATATAAGTAATTTATTTTTAAAAGATAGATGTTGTTTTAAAGGGATTGACACGTCCCTCTTGACACTTACTCAGACAAGTCGACGGACATCTTTCGTCTCTTTGACTGACTCCCTGTCGACACTTATTTAGACAATTCGACGGACTTCTACCGTCCCAGTGAAGAAGATTTCGATTGGGCATTGTTGAACTGAGTAGTGAGAAAGAGAGACAAAAAAGTAAAATAAATAATGACATTCTGGTAATTTTGAATAGTGAGAAAAATTAAGTTGGGTAGTGGGAATAACTTTGCCCAAGTATCTAATATAATCTTCTAAATATTAAAATTACCTAAAACAGTCCTTTAAAAAAATATATCTAAAAAAAACATGTTTCACAATTTTAGAAATCTTTATATTATCTACTATTTAAAAATTGTTTAACACTCCAATTAAAAAATATTCATAAATAATAAATTATTTTTTTAATTTTTGTATGAAGTTTATTATTATTTTTTGTATATCTAAATATACCATTAATATTTAAATTATAAAAAATTTAAAAATTTTGTTATAAAATATTATTTAGATATTTTAAAATTTCTAAAGTCTTTTGTAGCACTTATATATGTTTAGTATTATACAAAAAAATCATCATGAAAGACATTTACAAAATATAAATAACAAATAATTTGAAAAAATAAAATAAAATTAGGAAAAATCCAAAAAAAAAACTTATAAATTTATGAATGTCAAATTTTGACAATTTTAAGATTTTTTATAGCATACTTAAAATATTTAATAACATGTAAAATCATTCTTAAATAAAAATTATTTCTTATATTAATATTATTTTTCAATTAAATATGGTTATGAAAAGTTTTAAATAGGTTAGTCTTTTTAGCTTTCGAAATAGTGAACCGTGACTTTTTTTATTTAATTTTAAAAAGTAACTGATTTTGATATTTTTAATTTTTAAAATATTTTTTAGGTATTTTATCTTTTTTTCATTTATGGAAGATCTTAAGCTTTCTGTAATTATAAAGTTTTCTAAATCTGAATAATAAATATGTATTCAAATTTACTGAATTACACGAGTATTAATATTTTAATTAATATGGTGAGTTCAAAAAAGTACATTCTAATTTATTTATTAGATTAAAACCATAACTTAAGACCCCTCTGGATTTTGCCTTTAAAAAGTTTAGTAAGATTTTCCTTTAAAAAGTAAAAAATTATCAAACTGAAGTTTGAACACATTTTTAATGTTTAACTTTTCAAATTATCATTTTTTTTAAGCCAAAAAATATTGCAATTGAAGCTCTAAAAATTTGAAGCTCTAACAAACCAATTTTTTCAAAAATTGAGTTTAAAACACATGATTCTAAGAATCTTAGCATTTCAAACTCATATTCAAACACAACCTTTACCCCCGTTTGGATTGAGGAATTAAATTATTCTAGATAGATAACTATACCAGTATAGATAACAATTCTACAGTAATAAGATATTTTTTGTTTGGTTGTGTTTTTTTAATATTCTCATTAGAAAACGTAAGAATAAATGTTGAATTGTTTGGTTGATAAAGAATAAAATATAAATAAAGTGTGAAAAAATTGATTTGACATGTGAGTTTTTTAATGTATAAAAGGTGTTGATAGGATGATTTGATGTGATAAAGTGATAAAAAATTGATTTGACGTGTGAGACCCATGAAAATAGATAAAATGAGTATAGCTTATCATAGGGGTTACTTAGAATTGTTATACTCTCTTATACTCATTTATACTGGCATAATAATTCCAACCTATACTCTTTAAATAAACACTTAATTTCCTTCTATCTATTTTTATCCCATCTTATTCCACCCTTAAACCACTTATTCCATAATACATACAGGGGGTTAGAGAATAACAAATGATATTACTTTTATTTTTATTTTGCGCTTGGAATTGTTATTACAATGATGTGACATAGTCACACAAATATAAATAAATGTGCATCAAATAAAGAGGTTGTTTCTCCCTTTCCCTTTGTGTAATTTCAAACTTTTGTCATTTCGATAATCCAATATCATGGTAACAATAGGCTAACGGTTTTCAAAATAAAAATAAAAAATAAACAAAGAGGTTGTTACATATGCTTAGAGCATTCCAAAATGTAGATTTACATCGTCTCCAATTATAATTTAAATATAGCCTCCCTTAACTAAAAAAGTGGTTGCATAAATAATCATCCCCCCCAACATTTTTCATGATAAATAATGTAAGGAAGATGTTGGACTTAACCCCAAATGGAGTTGCTTAAAATGAAATATATACTCAAATAAATTATATAAACTCATTTATACAATATGTGAAAAATATTTCTAACAATGTATAAAATGAGTGCAGGTGGCTAGCAGGGCATATAAAAATATAAATGTGGTTGTAAAATGAGTTAGCCGCTCACTTTTCTGACAGAAATATAGTTCATACACTTGAGACCCTGCACCGAGCTCATGGAAAAGCTCATCTTAGCTAGGGACCCCAGTCGTGACAATGAAACTTGTAAAAGGAAGATTCAAAATTCCCACAGATTTAAAGTCTAAAGCCAAATATTAAAAGATGTTACTCCTAACAAGTAACAACGCATGTTGGATGATCATTACTTCAACGCAATATACTAGTTTAGGTGGTCAAAAATAAAAAAAAAATTATGTTGTCAACAATTGGGCACTCCAATCGTAAAATATATGCGGATGCTTTGAAGGTGGCATCCTTTAATCACATGACCTGAGATGTATCACTGGGTATCAGCATCAAATGGCAATATAGCTCCACAACATCATGCATGTTCATGGAAAGGCTTCACCAAACAGAAATGCAGTTAATAAAGATATACTGAGTTTGTTGTAGCACTGATTGCATGAAAAATATCACACTTGCCACGAACTGAATACTCATGCTTCCATTTAAGGTTTCCTTCAGAGAATTTCATACTAGATTACTGTCAATTAGGCACAAATTTCTTGTTTTTTTTCAGTAGGGATGTCAATTTCTCCAACTAGTGCCAAAATCCAAGAAAGATGGCAATACCAAACAACAGCAGAAGAGCCACACGTCCACCAGGAAGTATGTCAACTTCGATGGAGTTTGATGGTCTGCATATATTTTCAAAAAAAAAAAAAAAAGGTCAGTACAGAAGCAATCTTTAAGAAAAATGGACAAACTGCAGGAAATACACTTTTGTTTCCCTTTCACAGTCATTCACATAATAAACCTCAACAAAGAATGGAAAACAACTCTCCGAATCAATGTTACTTGAGTAACATTGCTACAAATCCATTGAGAAGAAGAGTGGCATAAACTCAAACTAAGATCAGGAAAGACGTAAAAGCATGAAACTATCCATGGATCAAAGAAGACGAGAATGAAAATTGTATTTTGTGCAGATGGCAAGAGGAACTCTAATTTGTGACCATGATTCACAATTTAGCTGGTCAAGCAATTTGTTCCACTGAAGAATGTTTCAATTACCAATGAAACACATTTCCTATATGTTGTTACACAACTGTTGCTTGTCCAGAACCAAACACAAGGAGGAATATATAACAACCAAATAAAGACATAACAAGCTGATGTGCTCTTCGACAAATACCTTCTCGATCGATGAATCCAAGCCATCACCGGCGGCAAGACCCCAAATAGAAAGCAATTTGCATATACGCCTGCAAAATCAAGCGCCACAGAGAAGGCCATGGGGAAGAAAGACGCAATGAGTACCGCAGAACCAAGCACGACACACATCAATATCCCACCACTACCACTCTCTCCTAAACTAGTATCATGTGACACCACACATTTCGATCTACTGGAATTGAATGAAGCCCACCCAAGACTTCCACTCCTCTTCCCTTCCGAAAAGACAACAAAACCAACTCTGCCACCCTGACTTGCAAGGCCTACTGACAATCCGGAACCAGTAATTGCTGAAACCAATCCAACAGTATCGGAAACCTGTTTGGGCAAGCTGACGGCGTATCCGATAAGGCTAGTTGCCAATGCTGTGAATGCGAATCCTTGAACAGCTGGGAGAGCAGAGGAATTCACAGAGAGCAGAAGCCTAATAGGATCCGCACAGCCCACGCTATTCAAATCAGGCTGCCGCCCCGCCAGCCCCAGGACCACCGCATTCCATGCGAGCACCATCGCCAACGGAACAGCCCCTCCAACCAGTATCGCCCTCCGCGCATCATAAACCGTGTGCCCAACGATCTTGCAAACGAACGGCGTGATCACATGGAACCCCAGAGTGAGAACGGTCACCGGGACCGCCGGTAGGATCGCATCGACCCTCCATGTGGCGTGGGTGAAGGAACCCAATAGGCTTCTCCTCCCAACGGACAGTCCGACGGCGATGAGGGCGGATATGGAGAAGAGCATGAGCGCGCACAGGGACCTGTTCACCGCGTCGATGGCCTTAAAAGGGAAGAACCCAATCACAGCCCCTACGATGAGGGGACACGCCGCGTGCACCAACACGGGGTTCAACGACTGGAAGCGTTGGACGGCGATGGAGCCGATGCCGGCGACGCAAGCGATGAGGAGAGAGAAGCTGAGGCACGCGTAGACGACAGCGACAACGGCGCCGGCATTGGCGCCCAGAGCCCTCGTTGCGAGGGCGGTGAAGCTGACCTCGGAGAGGCCATCCTCGTCCATGGCGGCGAAGGTGAGCTCTGCGATGAGGACAATGGAGGAGACGAGGACAGGAGAATGGAGGAGAGGGGGCCGACGGATGGTGGCGGAGACCCATGCCTGGAGACGGCGGTGCCGGATCAAATGACGGCAGCCCAGAGTTCTTCTTTGGTTGTTGCCGGAGGGGAGGGAAAGGGTGGCCCTGTTCTGGGGTCGCATTTAGTGGGTGATGGGTTGGTGTTTGTGGTTGAAAGGTTAAAGAATAATTATTAGAAAATATTATGTCTTTATTAGGGAATATTATTTCTTTATTATCATTATTGTGATATTATTAGTTTCCTAGTTTTCCGTTTCATATTCTGATATTTTAGGGTTTTCTTTGGTATCTATAAATGGCGACTCATCTAATACAAAAACAAGAATTCCCTTTTTCCTTTATTCTAACAGTATCAGGCCACCCTAAAACCCTAGATCCACAGAATCTTTTTTTTTCTTCTTCCCCGCGATTGAAGAGTGTTTAATCGAGCGGGGGAGGACTTTTGATACCCATCTTTTTTTTTAATTCATTACTGGTTTTTTTACCGAACTCTATTTGTTTTCGGCGACACTACCGTCCGCCGCCGATTGCTGTCCATCGTCAGTGCTTCGAGCCCCCCGTGTCGCTGCCTCCGCGCAGCTCCTGTGTCTCTGTCGTGCCCCGCGAGCCCCCGTGCCGCTGCCTCCGGCAGCCCCCGTGCCTCTGCCGCTGCCCCCCAGCCCCCTGTGTCTCTGTCGCTGCCCCGCGAGCCCTCGTGAGTGCCTCCGCGCAGCCCCCTGCCTCTTCGCTGCCCCGCGCAGCCCCCGGTTGTGCTGCCCCGCGCAGCCCCGTCGTAGTCAGCCGCTGCCTCGGAGCCCTGTCGCAGTCCACCGCTCTTGCCGCGGGAGTGCCTCTGTCACGTTATGCCGGCCCTGTCATGCCGCCCTGTTCTCAGCCTCTGCTACCTTCTCATTTTTGGCAAACTCTAAGGGTTCTACCCTTCAGAGTTTGGGAGGGGGTGTTAAAGAATAATTTAGGAAAATATTAGTCTTTATTAGGGAATATTATTTCTTTATTATCATTATTGTGATATTATTAGTTTCCTGTTTTCCTAGTTTCATATTCTGATATTTTAAGGTTTTCTTTGTGTATCTATAAATAGAGCATTTGGCTCCTCTAATACAAAAACAAGAATTCCCTTTTTCCTTTATTCTAACAGAAAGGAGGGGGCTTTTGAAGAACAACGATTGAGGGAGGGTGAGGGTGTTGTTGTGGTGATGGGTCCTTGTGATTGGATTGGTTGTGATGACGGGGGGATGACGGCGTGAGAGAATCATATCTATGAATCTATGATTCTGATGAATCAATGCGTAATGGTGACTTGGTGAGAGAGTCATTGAGCATCTACAGTGATCAGATTCAGAGAAGAATAGTTTTTTTATTTTATTTTTTTGGATACTTGTTTGGCCGGTGTTAAAAAGACAATGGGGGCAGGGTGGGTCACTCAGCCCCGTTTAAAACGGGAATAAATTTTATTCTAGGATATAGATTTATTCAAGCATGAGTGAGTATAAATAAAGATAAAATAATTTTATGTTTGATTGTGTTATGAATTATTCTCGTTGATAAACGTAAGAATAAATGTTTTGTTGTTTGGGTAAAATGTGAATAAAGTATGGATAAATATTTATAAAAGTTAAAAAAGTAATGATAGTTGATTTTACAGGTGATTTATAAGAGGTGATGACAGTTGATTTGACAGTGGACCCACATATTCTTTGGATAGAATAACCTTGGATAACTTTAATTCCAAGGGTTGATTGGAATCCATATACCACTTTATCTGGGTTTATTCTGACATATTTTATCTGGGGTTGTGTGCAAAGCCATCCTCTAGTAGTACCTCTTCGTGGTCATCTATAATTCGAGCCAGAGACTGGATTGCACCTAAGACGAAATTCATAATCTTTGAAGGGCACTCTATAAATCTATGGTTTGATCCATGGATCAATGGTCTAAGCCTTAAGCAAAAACTTGGAAAGGTCACTTATGACTGAGGACCACCAAGAGAGGCTACAGTTGCCCTGTTCATCAATAATGGCTGTTGGCAAAAGCCCTCTCGTAGCCCGGTAAATTTTGCTCAGATCTGGGAAGAAATTTCAAACTAGAATTTGGGGGTCTAGGGACTGATGTTCTCATTTGGTCACCTAGCAGAATAGGCAGACTAAATCTTGTTGAAGCTTGGAAGGAGGTGCGGGCTCGAGGGGTTCTTGCTCCTTGGACGAAGTGGATTTGGCAGCCAATTCAAACACCAAAGCATAGTCTCTGTACATGGCAAGCTTTTCACAATAAACTCCCCACTCTCTCTAGATTGCTACGAAAGGGTCTTGTTCAAGTCACCACTTGCTCCTTGGACGAAGTGGATTTGGCAGCCAATTCAAACACCAAAGCATAGTCTCTATACATGGCAAGCTTTTCACAATAAACTCCCCACTCTCTCTAGATTGCTACGAAAGGGTCTTGTTCAAGTCACCACTTGCTCTCTTTGTTCATCAGGCATTGAGGACGCTGATCATCTTTTTATGGGTTGTTCTTACTCTCGGTTTATCTGGTCTACACTTTTTCGAGACCTTCACATCAGGTCTCCTATCCCATCCCGTCTGGAGCTTCTTCCAGACTGGCTCTCCATCAATCTTTCTGACTTGTTCAAAAAAGAAATTGCTTATCTTATTCTTTCGATCACCTTCTGGCATCTGTGGACAGAGCGTAATAACAGGCTATTCTCTATGAAATCTCAACACAAAATGGTGATCTTGAGAAAGATTAAAGGCACTATTAAAGTCCAGGCTGGTGAAAAAATTTATCGGGTCTCTTCATCTCCTGAGGTCTGTGACATTGCAACATCATTTGGCATTAAAACAAAGGAACCTGAATCAATAATCACAACTGTTACATGGATCCCTCCTAAAGAGAACTGGCTTAAACTAAATATTGATGGGTCTTTTGCTGATGATAGAGGAGGCTTTGGAGCACTCATCCGAAACCACCGCGCAGAATTTCTCATTGGATTGGCAGGCTGCCTCGATCTCCCTTCCATCAATTTACTTGAGTTGGGAGTTTGGCTAAGCATATCTCTACAGGAAACAAAGCTTTGGATCGAATCGGACTCAACAACAGCACTAGCGTGGATGCATGGCAGGGGCAATATCCCATGGACTGCAATTCGTTTTCTTCGAAACCTCCATCAGGGGCTGGCTCTTCTGAACAGTTGGAAGGCAACCCATATACATAGGGAAGGTAATTCCCCTGCAGACCTACTCGCTGCGCATCAATCTTCAAGGGGGGTGTCTACTATCCTTACTCATCAGGTCTGGGAGGAACTGCAGGCCGCAATCAACCAAGATAAGCAAATGACGGGTTACAGACGTAAAAGCTAATATTTAGACATGGTTGAGTCCTATAAATAGGGTATTAGTATTGATAGAAAATAGGATCCTATGGTCCTCCAGGTTTTGTTCGACTGGCAGTTCAAAAGGGCTTTATTTCTTTTTGAAGTAATCTCCAGAAGTCATGCTTAAAAAAGTGGTTGGTGGCAATATTGCCCCCACCCAATGTTCCTTTCTTTTTGATATACCTGTGTATTTGTAAAGTCTTGAGGTATAGTAATACAAAAGTTTGATTACCAATATAAAAAAAAACTCTGTGCAAAGAAAGTGCTTCTAAATAACCCCATACACTATGATAGGCGTAATCACTGTTCTGAAAAGCGGCATGTGCGGCCGCATATGCGGCCGCACAGGCGGTTCGGTAAAGCTACCGAACCGATTCGATCAAAAGCGGCCTATATGCGCGCGGAGCCCGCATAAACGGCCAAAAACCGCTTGTGCGCCCGCTTAAACGGGCGCACAGGTTTTGAAAGTTAAACGGGTCGGGCAGACCCATTTGTCCTGCCTGACCCGTTTAACACTTTGAAAAAAATGAATGCCCATTTGTCCTTTGAGCAGGTTTTCTTCATCGAGCCGGCCCTAAAAGGGGGCTTCTTCATCGAGCAGCAGTTCTTCATCGATGGCTTCTCCTCCTCCAGCCGTAGCGACCTCCGCCTTCTTCTTCATCGGCTTCTCCTCCTCCTGCCACGACGACCTCCGAATTCTTAATTGGATCACGTGGTTCGTCTGGTCCCGTACTCCTCGTTTTTATTGATTTTTTTTATCAGATCAGACATCTTCTTCTTCTTTGATCTTCAAATCGGGCCTTCTTCTTCTGGTCTTCTTCTTCTCCTCTCTGATCTCTCTCTCTCTCTCTCTCTCTCTGTCTTTCTGTCATTTTCTCTCTCAGCCTCTCCTCTCTCAATCTTTTATGAAAAGTATCACTGTTGTGACACATGTACACTATTTAATTTAATTGTTGTGACACCTGTACACTATTTAATTTAATTTTGACCAGATGACTCAAGGGAGTGAGGGACGCATGTTCTTATATTATTTTGATTTATTGTTTTAAAATTGTGACATGTCTTTTTATATTGTGTAATTTATTTATATGTTATTATTTAATTTGTTCTTATGGATCAAAAATAACATTTTATTTTGTTCGTAAATTGTGTTTTTTTTTCTTTTCATGTAATTACCACATCAAATAATATAGACAACATGAGTTGATTATATTTATATTCTATGGTTAATTTTGCATACTCCTTTGAATTTGAATGATGGATATTTATCTTGTTATCAATTGTTTATAAATCATCATAGTATCATACATTTTTGTTAATAAAAAATACCACATCAAATAATATAGACAACATGAGTTGATTGTATTTATATTTTATGGTTAATTTTGCATACTCCTTTGAATTTGAATGATGAATGTGGAATGTTAGATGCTTCTAGTCTTTTAATATTTATCTTGTTATCAATTGTTTATCAATCATCATAGTATCATACATTTTTAGTAATAAAAAATTACAGATCCGCATATACTCCCGCATATACTCCCGCATGCCGCATATACTCTGTGCGGTACCCTAACCGCACGTAAACCGCATCCCGCATTTCTGAACACTGGGCGTAATATATACTAAGCCTATCATGGTATATGACGTTTTATCATAATATATAGAGTAAAAAAAATTTATTTTTTCATAACGAAAGAAAAATGCACTAGTGCATCTCAATATATACATCATTTTATATAAAATGTACTGGAATAAAAGAGTGTATGATTAAAAAAAAAAAGTGTAAACTAAACTGCAAATGAAGTTGCACGTATCATTTTCCTTTTATTTTTTTCCCTCTTTGCAAAATGGTCCACAAAAGAGTATTATTGATCACATTCAGCCCAGTTTGGATTTGGATCATCATTTTTTTTTGGCAAATTTGACGTTGAAAATTTTGAAAAATAAAAAATGCATATTTTCACTTTCCCCTATCTTATTATATATCAGATTAAAAAAATAAAATAAAAGATAAAACATTCAATTCATCTGAATATATTCTTCATGTTTTGGTAAAAATAAATATAAGCATTCAAACAAAATTCAAAACATGTTGGACCACACTTCAAACATGACCCTGCAAAAGAAATTACAGGAAAGAAACATTTTCCAAAATAAAATCATTTAATTCTCCTCTATCCATGAGAGAGAGAATTAAAAAGCCTATCAACCTAATACCTATGCCAGATTCTTAGAACAATTGAATAAAGAGAGCTGCATCAATCCACAGAAGCGGATAAGAAAGAAACTTTGTTGTTAGGTGGTATTACAAAATTGTCAATTCCAGCTCTATAGACCTATGATATCAAACCATCTGGTCTAATTCTCCTCTATCACTGGACCTACCCCACAACCAGGAGGTTAAAGAAAAGTAAAAAGCCTGTCAACCTATGCCAGATTCTTATGAGGCTAATTGAAAACCAAGAGAGGTGCATCCATCCACATTTATGGGTCCGTTTGGGGTGTGAGATAAAGTTATTCGCCCTTGATAGCTATACTGGAATAGATAACAATTCATGTTGAATAGATAAATTTTTGTTTGGTTGTCTTTTCTGTTATTCTCATTGAGAAACGTAAAATTGATCTTTTTGTTGTTTGGTTCACCTTGAATAAAGTAAGGATAAGTTGTAGATAAGAGATGGATAAAAGTTTATGATTTTTTAAATGACAATTATACCCCTGCATAAATTATTTGTGTTTGGGAATAAGTATGAGAGATGTGTATGTGATATGATAGATGTGATAGTTTTTGGAATGTGTGCAGAGAGTGTTAGGTAAGATAAATTTTTAAAATGACAAATAAGAGTATTTTTATCCATTGGTATAGATAAACCCTGATAAGCAATTGTAGCCTTTTCTGAGAATAGTTATCAGGCATTATCCCAGCTTATCCAGACATAACTATCAAGGTTTATTCTTGTCAAACAAACAGCTGTTTGGGGGCTATTCTATTGTATTCTCTCCTATCCACCATTTATTCTTCACCCCAAACGGGAGGAAAGAGAATAAATAAAAAGGAACTTTGGTGTTAGGTGGTATTACCAAACTTGTCAAATTCCAGCTATCTAAATCTATGAAGAGATTGTAGAAACATGAGTATCTGATGCCTCACTATTAAATATCAAACCATCTGTTTGAGTGATCTCATAAATTCATGAGTGGCTTGTGGCCTTGGCATAATGGGTCTTATGGAAATGGATTTCTTCCTCCACCACCTTTTTTAGTCCAAAAAAAAAGTTATATAGTCTGGTGATGAGCTTGGTGCTTAGTCAAATTTATCCCCAGCCCCTCTCTCACTCCCAACCTTGGTTGGTGCACCTTGATATAGGGCCAACATCACATGGGACTGTTCTGTTCTTTTCCAAATGTTTCTAGAATCCATGGTAATATAAAAACATCTTTTAAAAAAAATTCTTACAATTTGAAAGATTAGAAAGTCTTTAGGGTTGGTTTGACAAGGGGATAAACAGGGACGGAGCTAGGGGGGGCGGGCTGGGGCCCGGGCCCCCCAAGCCCATGGTTCCAATGCACGGGTAATGCATGATGTGATTATTTGAATGTCTTTTTTGCATTTGAGCCCCTCAAAAAAACATTATTGTTCATATATCTTTTTTAAAATTTTATTTTCACCCACAAAAATATTTAAATTTTGCATGAATGCCCTTTTGAGGGTATTTTACACAATGTTTTTTTTAGTTTTATAAAGAAATACCTTTTAAAATGGCATTCGTGCATAATTTAAATCCTTTTGAGTTTTGAGGGTTTTACACATGCAAAAACCCATAATTCAAGGAGTGTTTAAAATTCAAAAATGTTACGTGTTGTCCCATTTGCATCAAATAAACATGTATACATTTGATTATTTTTAAAATATATGCCTATATAATAAAGTATATTCATCTTTTATATAAATGAGGTATAGATCATATGAAATAAAGACATATTTTTTTTATAATTTCTGTAATAGTATAACATGTATTGCGTTAATTGATTTTATATATTACATTAAATATAACAAATGCAAATTGGGTTACAAAAAAGACTGAGTATATTAGCGTTCATTGAGATTTGGAGTCACATGAAGGTCTTTTTTTTAAAAAAAATTGTGATTTGTTTTCATATAAATATTGGTATATGGTTTTAAGAGGTTGAAAAATCACTAATTTGAATATTTTAATGGTTTTTTTATTTTTTTATTTTAATTTTTAACCATTGTATATTGAGTCCCTCAAATTTTTTGAAGTGAGGTTTAAAATTCTCGTTCCAAAATATAAGTTTGAAGGATATCCTTATATGTTTTTGTGATCAATTTTCTTTTTTATATTCATTTTTTCAATTTTTGAAGCTCCATTTTTTTGTTTTATTAGTTGTGATGAAAATAATTATATTTCAATATATTTTTTCTAAATCTTTTATAAATTATTCTAGATCACCAAATACATGAAAGAAGTATATAAAAAACTTTCAATCTAAATCATTATTACTTCAAGGACTCAATAATTATATATTCAATTGTCTTAATTTTGTCATAAATCATCATATATCTATAATTATTCTTTTTATTGTCCTCTATCTCTTGACCCTCTGACCCCCCCTTGTTCTAATTTCTGGCTCCGCCCCTGGGGATAAGGGATAATTATTGAAATAAGTGAGTGAAAGGACAAATTATCCCCATATGGAATAAAAAATAATTAGGATAAACTGCGGATAATTGTCCCGATTTTGAAATAAAAATGGAGATATTTTGTTCCACCTAAAGGGTGAAATAACATTTATCCCCACTTTTTATCTCAATTTTGATAAATTTAAATATAAACAAAATTAGTGGATAGTTCCCTAAAATTAGGATAATTTATCCTCAAAAGCTTATCCCCTTACCAAACTAGCCCTTAGAGAACTGAAGCAGTGCACAGTTGGATAGTCACCATTGGGCTTGTACCTGAGATCATTTTGAGGACCACTAAAGCAGTCTATATTCTTCAGCACTTCACAAGCATCCAAATAAAAATCAAGAGATGCAGACGTCCTTCTCCAACTGATTAAGACGTCTGAATCGGAACGTTCCAGAGTCCATAGATTCAGTCCAAACCTTCCCCACACCGAAAGAGGCCTCACCTATGGTGGGAAGATGGTTGTTGATGCTGGGAGAATAAAATCTAATTGATACGGAGTTAGCCAAAAGCAAGTAAAGATAAAGAGGCAAAGAATAGCATATTGGGGTTTTAATATGAAGAGCTAAAAATGACATCATGCAAAATGTGCTCTAATGATGGATACAAGCTTTGGACCACATCATGAAAATTTAAATGTCATCATAATATTTTAATGAGTTTCTATCAAAGAATCAAAGTTAAAAGCAGCTAACCATAGAGAATGAGACTGAATTCAGTACTGGTTTCATGTCAAGTAATTTGGCGTGTTGTCAATATCTTCAATGGGGCTAGAGATATCTAAGGATAAAATTAATCTTCTACCATGAAGAGTAATTGAGCATAAAAATTCTATTAGGTTGGAATTCCTAAAAGTGGACAAGATAATCTGCATATTTTGAGTAATATACAGAAGCAAGGATGAGTAGATAAAATGGTAAAGACTGGATAACAAACCATTAGTAAAGTCTTTGTTATTTTCTTTATTATGTCAAACGCCAGATGAATATCCACGAAGGATAAACGTCCTCAATGGTGGTTGCTTGAACCATAGAAGCAAACACAGGAAGAGCACATTGAAAGTGACATGCTGAGAAAAAAAAAGCAAATCGCAGACTAAAACTTTGAACATGTATACTATGTACAATGTTACATTATTCAAGATCAGCACGACTATTTCACATCAATACATCATGATTAGAAAATATGGATAGCTACTATACATACAGTTGCATAAATATGTATGTATTTCTGTTAAGATCTACTGAAGTAATTATTTAAGGAGTCCTCCTTTTCATTAAATTGGTCCAAGTTCACTGAATTTATAAATGTATTCTCCTTCTAAAGTTTCTAAATTGAATATATCATGGCCAACTTAAAAGATAGTTGAAGTACTCGAACATTATCAATGGATCACTTTAAAGATGTGATGTTCTAAATTGCTTGGAATTGTTGGCGCATAGCAGAGACCAGTAACAAAGCATTATAATAAATCATACTACATGGAATAAAACTTAATTCAGGTAATACATCATCAAGTACTGTGCCATGTTGTCATCAGTAATCACAACTCTCAATGTGTCTACTGAATGAAACAGTCTAGTATTGTCATATAATGATCACTGCAGACATTATGTCAGATGGAGACTCTGAATTGCCACATTAAACTAGCGCATGGTGAAGTTTGGATGTTGTTAATTTAATGCTTGAAGAGGGTTTTCTGAGGATCCTAAACAAAAACTAGGGGTCGTAAACTCGTAATAGAAATTTATACATGGGAAAGGTTTTCCAATGGAGAAAAAATAAATGAGATTTCCCAGTCAAGATGCATGTTAGCATCATCATTGAAAGGTCTAACATAGCAAAGAGCATTCCCATTAATGTGGTTTTATGAACAAACAACTCTTCAAGCAAAGAAGTGCTGCTAAACAAGACACTTGGAGTACCGCTTTGTCTCGATTTAAAAAGTGACTATAGATTGTTCCTTGATATCTTTCAGGCAGTCTATTACATGGAGCAACCTTAAGACATTCATTGTACAGATACATGTACAACTCTGTACTCCTTACCCAAGGTTTTAGCATACCATGATTTGCATTCACAAAAGAGATATATTGATAGACTGCTTGCTTGGACCAAAAAACATTCTTAATAAGAAACTGGATCCTCACATGTATCTACCCTTTCCTATGTGAAGAAAATGATGATCCAACTCCTACTGTTCCATGTGACAATTACAAAATCTAGTTTTTTTTCCCTTCAATTATAAATTCTCCAATAAAACTGCAGCCCCTATGACAACTTTTCAAAAGTCACTTGAAACAATAAATAACCATTGCTGATAGAAGCTATGAATTTATGAGAAATGGGGGAAAAAAAAGAAGGCTCACGATCAACTTTTCTCTTAGATATGTAAATGAAGAATGAAAAAATAGAAGACAATATACAGAAATTTAGGTGTACACTCACTCTGAAAATTACCCTTTTGGGGATTAACATGAATACTGGCAGACACATGGAGAAGAACTTGGTCTCTCATTTTTAAAAGTGGTCATGTAAATTTCTGCTCGATATCTTTCAGGCAGTCAACATCATGGAGACAACTTAGTAGAAATCGTGCAGATTCATCTGTCCTTAACCAAGGTTCTAGAAGATCATAAACTTCCATTCATAAAAGAAACGTCTTACCTCTTTGCTTACACAAAGAAACGCCCTTGGCAGGAATTGGATTGCAAAATCCAAGTCCTTGTGTCCTACTGTTCTATGTGAAAAAATCCAAGTCCTAGTGTCCTACTGTTCTATGTGAAGATTGCAAAATCTAGTTACTTTTTCTTTGCTATAAATTCTCCAATACAACTGCAGCTCCTAATGTCTTGACAAAATGGGATGATAGCAACTTCAAAACTGTGAAGCCAGTAAAGGAGTCAACCTCAAACAAATCTTTCAACTCCTGATCACATAGTATTCGTCTCTATCAGCAGTACCCTTGAAATTTAGACAGTCACAACAGTCAAAGGAAGAGAGTTTGAAAAATGCTTAATCCAAAACACACATTAATTTCAATTAAATATAATATATGATATGCAGAGAAAATGAAACGAATAAGCTAGAAATCATGTAAACAGCCTCACATGTAATTATTATGTTATTTCACGTACAATGAAAAGTTAACATCTCCAATATGAGATCTCTAGTTCAGAAGATACATCAGAAATACTATCAATGAACTCCAAGGTCAACAAAAATTTCCTTGATGCACTGAAAATCCAGAAGAGCACCATAAATAACTGTATAGCTGCTGAGTAAAATGATCATTCCATAATCATCCGGTTTAAGATAAACTGGTGACACCACCGTTTTTATATGAAAAGTTATTGAATAGCCTTTTTTTTCTTTCAGGGGGCATCATACAAGAAGAATACAGACAAGGTCATTAAAACCTCAATTTTTCACTGTTGATCTCTTATAAACCATAATCTGCATTATCTTCTCAAGAAGAAAGTTAAACTTACGACCTGAAGGTTAGGTTTGAAGCAATCGATTCGGATAAAAGTAGAAATTTCAGAGCACAACTCAAACAAAGAGAAGTTGTGATTTCTGATATAAAACCACAAAAGTTAATATTTCACCGCCCAATACAAAATTTAGCACAACATAATCCCACAAATGATGCAGGTTGCACATCCACTTGAAATAAATGAGACTAAGAACGAACAAACACACTTCATAAATAAGAAAGACACATAAAGGTCATAGATAAAAGGCACCTCCTCTGGAGCCGGATCTCCAAAAAAAAAGCAAGCGAGGCCAACAACATCAACCCTCATCTTCTCGCAAGCTTGAGCAAAGGCGAGATGATACCCTGTATCTCCTGCAAAGACCGCTGTATATGCACCTCCTCCCTCATCATTCTTCGTAGGTTCAAAGCATACCTCTGCAAAGTTTCAGAGGCCTTGATATCCTCAGCGCGCATTTGGATGACCTTCTTCGCCAGCGCCATCAAGAACCTCGCATGCTTTGGGAGAGTCACATACTTGTGCAGGAAGCCCAACAGCATCCCAAGCTCTCCCACATCCAGATTTCCCAAGCACTTCAACAGCTTCCTCCTTGCGACCAGCTCGTTCATCACGGCAATCACTGCATTGGGGTTCTTGTTGTTCAGAGCGGATACGAACGCCTCCCTGTGCCTGAATTTCTTCAACAGTCTATCGTGCTCTGCCACCCGCACCTTCTTCGCTCGCTTCAGAACAAAAGCACCTTCTGACAGCTTTCATCCTTCCCCTGCCGCTGGAAGTACCGGAAATTGTTCGAATTCAGGGCCTTGGTGTCCCTGGCGATGATGGGATCCCACAACATGGTGTTCTTATCCGAGAGAGTAGACTCTATGGATTTTGCTTTCCTTTGTCCAATGTAGATGACTCCGTTGGACGTCCCGACCACACGCCCATAGCCCGTGGGGGAGAATCCAACCGACATGAGTGGTGAAGGGAATCTCATCGAGCTCGTGAACTTGAACGACGCAAAGTCAAAGACTTTCAGGTACCCATCAAGCGAGACGCTGAGGAGGCGTGGCTCATTAGCTGTGCCGGTCCGTCCGACGCAGAGCGATGTGACGGTCTTGTTGTGCCCGTCCATCGTATGGACCAGCCTCCCACCTCCGATCACGTCCCATATCTTGACGGAGCTCCCTCCTGCAGTCGCGATGAGACCACCCGAGGGAAGGAACTGCACGCACTCGATAGGTTTTCCGTGATCGAAAACGCCGGAGACCGGTTGATTTGGGACTCGAACGTCCCAGAGCCTGACGGTGTGGTCGTACGAGCCCGTCGCGAAAACCTCGGGACTGACGGGAGAGGCGGAACCCCCACGTATGTAGTCCTTGTGGGCGCCGTGGAAGGTCGAGACGACGGATTCAACGGCGACATCCCAGTAATTGAGGACGGCATCGTCGCCGCCGGAGAAGAGGTGGAGCTTGTCGGAGAGATTGGGGTATCGGACGACGCGGACGGGGCGGCGGTGGGACCTGAGGCGGCGGAGGATGAGGCGGGTCTTGGGATCGAAGACCTGGATGAGGCCGGACTCGCAGCCGGAGGCGAGGAGGGAGCCGTCGCAGCGGAAGGAGGGGGAGTAGGAGACGTCGGGGAAGTCGGAGATGTGGTGGGATTTGGGAAGGAGGGAGAGGCCTTCGTGGAGGAGGAGGGTGGCGGAGGAGGCAGCGACAAGGTCGTGGGGGGCGGAGGGTGAGAATTCGAGGGCGGTGACCGGGTGGAGGAGGCCGGTCGTGTGTGGGTCGGTCTTGAAGGAACGCCAGTACTTGGCCTCCGGTGTCCGTTGGGGCTTTCGAGACGGTGGTTGAGGTCCGGACTCCACCGGGAAGTAGGGTTTCGAGTGGCCGCCGGACGACATCGTACGAGCTCTCTCTCTCTCTTCCCCAAAATCACATAAAACCCTAACCTAAACCCACTCTCAAAAACAACAAGAATTGGGGGTCTTTATTTCCACCCCTAAAGTTGCTCAACCCAACCCCAAATTCTTTTTTATTTTTACTTTTATAGAGCAACCCACCCCCGACCCAAAATCACTGGTTCTCTCTTTTTCAGTCGGCCTTTGGCTTGGAAAAAGTGGAGTTCCCCTATCGCCTTCGGAAAGATCCAAACCGATCCACGGGCTTTATGACTCGACCATGGGCCTTAGATGAGAGCAAGCCCTTTTCATACAAAAATGTCTTGTCAAATGCAGTTCTTGTATGGTTTGATTTTTTAACAATAATAATTATCATCTAATGAGATATATACGTTAATGAAAAATGTATCTCGTTTTATTTTTAATTGAATAGACTCATTTGTAATAAACATAAAAAAGTAATGATGTATTCAGTGGA
Source organism: Acorus calamus (assembly GCA_030737845.1). Lineage (NCBI taxonomy): Eukaryota > Viridiplantae > Streptophyta > Magnoliopsida > Acorales > Acoraceae > Acorus > Acorus calamus. Next base: position 5,646,892 of record CM060862.1, on the reverse strand, counting down.
GGGTAAAAAAGATATATAAGATGCATTTGGGACTATATATAACAGCCCTATGTGCATATTCATCAAAAGTGCAGCCCTATCTACAAATTGAAAGCGATCCCTACTAAGTATGTCAATCGGACGATGCTGATCGGATATGCTCATATCCGCATCCGTATCTGTATCCAAACTAGATATCCAAAAAAATATCTGTATCCGATATCCGACGGATATTGAAAGTAAATATCCATATCCAATCCGCAAATTTGGATTCGGATACAATAATTATTCGAAATATCTAAAAATTCAAAATAAATATGGAATGATTAAAATATCCAACGATTCAATATCTAAAAATAAAAATCATATATCTAATATTTGAAATATGTAAAAAAATATAATAATTACCTAGTATAAAACACAAAATTATAAGTAAATACATAAAACATTACATACTTTAAAGTAAAAAAAAACTTTTACTAATTCTAAAAATATAAATATATAATTAAATAAATAATAATATAATAATATTTTCGGATACAAATATTTTTCGGATCGGATATGAGTATATCCGGGATCCTGGAATCCGAAAGTTTCCGGATCCGATACAGATTTTTCGAATATCAGATATTTTCTGGATTTTCGAATATGGATTCAGATCGGATACGGATATTTTTTCAGATAATTAATAGGCTTAATGCCTACCCGACTATACACTCTACTAGTACATCAGTACATTGTATGAAAAATTAAAATTTTTATTTTAAATTTAAAAATCTCATAACAGTTAGGGGTGATAAACGAGTTGAGCTTTGACCTGCTTAGACTCAGCTCATTTAGCATCGGGCTCGGCTCAAGCTTGGATCGGTTCGGGACCGAGCTTCATTTCATGTTCAAGCTCGGCTCGTTGGGCTAATGAAAAGCTCGGTTAAAGCTCAGCTCGGCTCATCTGTTAAACAAGTAAAGCTGAAGCTTGAATCAAGGCTCGGCTCGAACTCATTTAGCTAAAATAAAACCTTGTTTAACATTTGACAAATCACATTTCACAAATTATAACACCTTATACATGTGAAAGTGACTTAAGCTCGGGCTCGACTCGTTCCTTTTTTTATGTTAAGTAAACGAACTCGTTCGGCTTGGGCTCGGCTCGTTTTCAAACCGAGCTTTAAAATTTTTTTAAGTTCGAATTGTTTGTCTAATCGAACGAGCATGAACAAGCTTTAACCGAGTCGAGCCCGAGCTGCTCAACTCGTTTACCAGCCCTACTACCAGTGGAAGGAGACGCGCATGTCAAATGATGTTACTTAAATAAGTGACAAATCATTAATTATTTGCTAAATCATTTTTATTAATATTCATTGTTAAGTTAGACACTCATGAAAATGATTTTCAAAATTTTAAAACCCATGATTATATGAACACAAATTATATTTCAGTAATCATTTAAATACCATTATTAAAAATTTCTAATTGAAACTACAGAATACTGATTGAAGTGTCTGTAGATATCTCTTGAGGTTTATACATATATGTCACGGGAGGTAACTGCTACGCAAGTTCACCGGAAAGAAATGTGTATAGAATCTCAGGAAATATAAATACACCACTTAGGTATACTTTGGTATTTGCACTTTCCAACAAGTCGAAAAATGATATTTAAACAATCTAATGTACCAAAACACATCCGAATACTAACTAAATAATGAATTATTTAATTATTCATTAAACTCTATCCTCGATTTATAAACCATATATCTTTAGTTTATATACTACCACGGGTGGGCCCACGGGTTGACTGGGTCCAGATTTTGTATAAAAAAAAGTCTCAAATAGCAGTTCAACTCAGTTTTATTTTTAAAAAAACCCCTATATAGCTCAGACCATTTTTTGTTCAAAAACCCAAAACACTGATCCAACTCAGATTTTTTTAGAAAAACCCTAAAATAATTTGCTATATAAACTTCAACCTACCTTAATTAAGCATCTTTAAAAAAAAAAACATATTTTGCAGCCGTCATCCAAATATAAAAGAAGATTATTTGAGTTCTTGCTCTAAATACATGTTTGATGTTTCAATCCCACGAAGGAAGTCTTATTACATGGTGAGATCCTATTCCTATGTTTTTATTATTTTATACTTCCCTCCATTTGACTAATCAAATATCCATGATGAATAAATCGTCCCTCATAGAACACCTAACAGTTTGCAATCAGGGGTGGAATTGCAATGAGTTTGATTTTATTTTTAAATTCTTTAATGTTTTTGATTTATTATATGTTTTGCATATGCATTTATATATTTCATATTTTGACAATGTTTGTTGGTGTGATTTTGAATTCTTTTGGTGAAAGATTGGTTATTTATTTTTATGTTTTATTGACATTTATTTATTCCAAATAAATGAGAAATTAATTTTGATTATCTTGGTATCCAATAAGAAAAATAAATCAAAACTAATGAACTTGTTTTGTTCTTAATTTTTTGATGAACTTATTTTATTTCAAGTACATCATTTGACTATAAAAAAAAATCAAAAGAAATTTTTTTAATGAAAAGATTAATTCAGCCCACCCGAAAAAAGTGTTCTAGATCCACCCTTGTAAACTACTATGATTTGCACACGAGAGCTCCTCTCAACAGCAAATAAACAAGGTTCCCTCGTTAACGATCCTCATGGTCTCCTATGCGGCAAGCAAACCCCGAAAATTGCTGTAATGTTGATGTTTTGTTTTATTGCTTTTTTTTTTTAATTTTAGATGATAGTGTGTGGTAAGGACACATACGACATAATGTATTATTTAGATAGACAACTATTATAGCATAGATAATTAATAAGTCATTTTCTATTTAATTTTATTTTTAATTAATTATTCTCGTAAAAACATAATAATGGAGTAAACCCCACTTTTATTTAATAAGGATCAATTCGGAACCTCATTAAACATAATTACAAACTTATTAAAAATAAAAAATATTAAATAAATATATTAGCAATTTATTTTGAGATCCCACAAATTAATTAGAATTGGTGTCAATTATTGAAATAGTTTTCTTCAACATATCGAATTTTATGGGATTTTAAGATGATCTCAATTATTTTTACCACCGGTTATTCTCAAAGTTTTCTTCCATATCGACCGTCCGTGCTACACAAGTCATGATCCCATGACATGTGAAGAGTGAAGATGATACTTTACTCAATAACATATGGATCTATAGATGAACAGTCGTCCTTCCATACTGGTTGATAGCTTTAGAGAGGACCAAGCCAATACTTGCCAGCGATGTATTTGCTTTAGACATCTGGTACTTGGTACCTCACCTGCAATGCCACCCCTACCTAGCTCTTCCAATGGTCCTTCACTCGATTTTCCATCAACCCCATTTTTTTCAGACAAATTTTTCATTCACCACTTTTTAAAGCCAGTCAGTTTCCTCTCCACCACTAGTAGGGTTCTTCCACCTGTGATGTTTATATTCCAGTACTCCTCTGAACCCTAGCTAGCTTCAGTAACAAAACCAATATATATATTATCTGTTTGGTTTTGCTGGGAATGCAATCCCATACAGCCATATATACATGATGAGAAGATGAATGATGAAACGTAATAATGTAAGATTTCAAATGACAGAGAGGTGGTTTAATTTAGTGGTTTTATGCAAGCCCCCACATGATGTGTAGCAGATAGCATGTACTTGAATATCCTACTCAATTGAAAAAACGAATCCGAAATCACATGCATGTCTTACCTGTCATGCCTGCCTGTGTTTGTGATTTTTCACAAACCCTTCAAAAAAAAAAAAAAAAAAACACTTAGCTTCTTCACAGCACACGCGCGAAACCAGGTACGTACGTGTGAACATGTCACGTGAGGGGGTGGAAGCTATGCTAGCTACATGTAAAATTAAATAGCAAATATAGGTCATCAGTAAATATGAATATATAACAGATCCGATGCGATGGTTGACAGATCGGGCCCCACTGTGTTCATGTTTTGACCATTGTCAATCTCCAGCCCAAATTCAAATAACTGACTAGTCAAACATCAAACCCCAATAAATAACAACGTTATATTGAACCAGGACAAGACAACCCTCCCATCTTTCCCTAAACTTAACCTATGTCCCATGATTCCTGCTTTTATTTTTAAGTCATTCGTATATGTACAAAATGGAAGTTTTCATTTGACATGTCAAAGTTGTGTAATTTTTAACAAGCTAACAGTTGAAGAGACATTGTCTACCGATATTTTTAACCAGTTCAATAATATATTATCGGGGTAGTAATGATATAATATCGATATTTAAAAAAAAAAAAAAAACAGCGGAAGAGACATGAATACGAGTTTAATTTGGGAAAATTTAATTTGGGAACAATGTTTACTCCAATCATGCTATCTATTTGACATTTTAGGTATTTACTATAATTATTTTTAAACATAATAAAATAATTAATTATTCTTAAAAACAAAAATACAAAAGTGGGTCCCATTCAAAAAACCAAAAAGAGTCAAACAATTCTCCAAGAGCTCCCAAGGAACTCTTGATCTACTTAGCCGATGAAGGGTGCGTTTGGTTGCGCGATTGCGCAGCGTTTGCGATCGCAGGAAGCTGCGTTTACAATCGTGCAACCAAACAGTTTTGCAATGACAGTTTTAAACCCAGCGATTGCAGGTAAATAGTGTTCAAAAGCTGCGATTTCAAAAAGCTGAAAAAGTGAGCTTTCTGCGGAATCAGTTTTGCAATCGCAGATTCCTTTTGAATCAATTTTACAATCGTGCAACCAAACGCGCCCAAAGACATGTTTAGCTTCTCATATTTGCTGAACCAATAGGAGATAATTTAATATATGATCATTACACATATTTAACTAAGGGTGCGTTTGGTTGCGCGATTGTGCTGCGATTGCGATTACAGGAAGCTGCGTTTGCAATCGTGCAACCAAACAGTTTTGTAATCGCAGTTTTAAACCCAGCGATTGCAGGCAAATAGTGTCCAAAAGCTGCGATTTCAAAAAGCTGAGAAAGTGAGCTTCCTGCAGAATCAGGTTTGCAATCGCAGATTCCTGCAGAATCAGTTTTGCAATCGCGCAACCAAACGCACCCTAAAAGGCTTCGTTTGACAATGCAACTCCCACACTTGCGTTTGAAAACTCACCTCCTGTTTTGAAAAGCATTATTTCAGAGCGTTTAAAAACTCACATAAATAAATACATGCAATGCCACCATCCACTCATATATAAGACAATCTTTGCATTTTGTGTTTCTTCATCACTCTGCATTCCCCGGCGTCCGCCAACGCCACCACCAACGCCCTCCCAAACACTACCTAAGGAATCTTCAAAAATCATGTGTTTGAAGATGCTATTAGGTTCATCATGTGTCATATTTATTTTCTTTATTATTTAAAAAAAGTTGTAAAACAAACTCACTTTTTTATATAAAGAAAAGAAAAATATCAATTTTTTTGAAATATTGAAGAGACCCAATGTTCTAAAATCTAAAGGAACGTGCCTTAATAAACTAGAACCAACAACAAAGTAACAGGGGGTTGGTAGTACTACTTGCCCACCAATGAGGGGGATCAAGAAAACATAAAAACAAGAAAAGAAAAAGGTGGTGTCAGAATTATTGCATACATCGTCGAGTGGCTCGTGAGACTGGAGCGTGTACCTTTGCAAAATCTCTTCTTCTTCTTATTATCTTAAGCTCTGTTGTTGCTGATAACATCTGAAAAGGGTCCACCAAAATCAATTAATTAACACACTTAGAACTCCTCACTTCCACAAGTTACAAACTATGTGGGAACACAACATGTAAACTTTGCTCTGTTATATCCCTCCTGAACTTCTTTTTTTCCAATCTTCATTTTTATCTTTCTTCCTCAACAAAAGTAATTTTTTTTATCAAGTGCTTAATTAACAAATAGAACCATTACATTAAGAGTAGACTTTTTCTCCATCAAATAAATGGACCTTGAAATTTATTCATAACAACTATGTCCATTTTGTAGATGGATGGACGGATGAAAAAAATATGCATTGAATTGGCCCTTTCATGCATCTTCGTCATGTTCTTTAATTTGTTGCAATGGAATAACATAGATTGTCATTGTCGTATTTACATTTTGGGATAGTTCCCATGTGACAGTGAATTGAGAATATTTGAGCATTCAATTCATCCCGGCCGGGAACGATAGATAATTTCAACAACAAACATTAGTGGTGCATAGTATTATAGTTGTTTATTTCATTACTACCTCTCAGTTTCAAATGTACCAAAGGGTCTCACAATATTGAAACGAGACTTTAGATGTCACATTCAATTCAATACATGCACTCATACTCTGAAAACTTTCAAAAAAACTAAAGGAGGCCAGCAAGTGAGATGCACATGGTGTCACTTCCTAACAGCGCACACAACAATAACACCATAGAAGCAAGTCTTGTGAAGCATCTCTTCATCACCTGAGACGATCTTCTCAAAACGCTTGAACAGCTCCTCCGATAGCATCCGTCCTACGTGCGCCTGGACGATGGGCTTAAGTGTGGCCCTTACGAGGTTTGCCTTTGTCCTACCATACGAAACAGGGTCACTGATCCACTCTTGTTGCTTCTCCTCTGTGTGCTCTTCGATTCTCTTGAACTCCAACTTGTTGACGTCGAATCCGTTGCATTGATTGAAGGCCTCCATGACCTCATTAGTGCTCCTCATGTAGGCTGGGATGTTGAAATTGTCCCGAGTCTCCTCATTGATCAATCCCTAATGCAAGTAATTAACCCATGCATTATTAATTAAACATACTGATTAATTAAAAGTAGTATAGTAGTTGATGAGAAAGAAGAAGAGTCTGGAGCAAATTAATGAAAGGTAACATAAAAAGGTGGTGGTGGGCGCACTAATGCATGAGGGCATAGATGGGGACAGGCAGAAGGTACAGGCAGGCAGTAGGGATGTGTTGTCATGCCGGTTTTAAGGTGAGAAGAGAATTTTTGGATGCATTAGCATTATTAAATTTCTTCCAAAAGTGAGATCAGGCTGTTAAATAATAATGCAAATTAAAGCAACCTCATCAAGCAGGTCTTGCCAAGCCTGATCCATTGAGCTAGTGAAAGGGTGCTTAGCCCTTGTGTCAGGGTCCCCAAGCTGGTCCTCCCTCTGTGGGTGAGACCTCCCAGCCATCAATATGAACAGCAGTCCTCCCTTCACCATCTCTTCCATCCGGCACTGCAAGAAGGCCTTCAAGTCCTCCTCCGATTGCCTCGCGTAGGCCTCCAACACTTCCTTCCTCGCCCCCTCGATCCACGCCCTCCCTTTGTTGTATGCCGGTGAATCCTTGTCCAACACGGTCTCCGGTATCTAGTAAATTAATTAAGCCATTCATGCAACTATTAATTAATTAGTATTGACAAATTCAACATATATATGCAATGTGTGTGTAAGTGAGTACCTGAGAAAGCCAGTGTAAGGCACTCAAACTGAGCACCACATGAAGCTTCCCTTTGGGGAAGAGGCGATAATAGAAGGAGCCCGGCACACCCGCTGCGTAGTAATCCCTGGTTTCCTCTGCGTAGTGGTCGTCGTGCGACAATATCATGGGTGGCAGTAACCTGAAGAGAGAGTTGAAGTCGTTGGAGGGGAGATCGGAGAAGAAGGCCTGGATTTCGGGCTGGTAGCCGAAGTCATGGTGGTATCTGGACCTAAGAGTGTCGACCACACAATCCATGGCAGCCAATGTGTTGTAGCCAGTGGCACAGCCCAAGTCAGCTATCCTCAGAGAGTCCTCTCCTTTGAAGAGCTCCATTGAGCGGATGCCCTCTGTGATCAAAGGCCTTGAAAGCCTCAAAGCCATCGCAGGCCCCTCCGAATTCCTCGCGTAGCTAACGTCGTCGTCTCCTCCTTGCATGCAAAGTATTCTATGGAGCTCCTTGATCCATCCCTGGCAATCATTCTTCCTCTCTCTTATCATCTCCACTCTCTCTTTAGTCACCGGCATGTGCTTTAGACATGGAGAATCCATAGAGTGATAGAGATCAGAATTAAGATGGTGTATGTGAAGGGGCTTGTGTGTATATATATATTGTTGAAAGGGAGAGAAGGCTAGCTTTAATCTGGTCCCACTGTAGGAGAGGGATGATAATTAAGGATCTTGATCATTATCATCGTTACTGTAAAATGAATTAATTAATTTGTAGGATGAACTGGAGAATCTACTTAATTTCCTTTTATGAACATTTTGGACCATATATAGCATCCATTTATTATTTTCATACTAGTTTCCTAGAACACCCGGGACACTACACACACCTAAATTTAATGATGCTGCCACATATGTATGCATCCCAACCACACTATTTCACAGTGAGATTATATGTATACCAGGCAACCTAGTGGGTTGGACATCTTCTTTTAGCATATTCTGTTCACCAATTTAATTATAGATCTTTATATTTAAATCGCAAAGGAATGCAGTTGGTGGTGATGGTAGCAATGACAGAACAGTAGGAGCAGCAGCAATAGACGCATCCATCAAAATTAGTTTTAATTGGCAAGGTATGAGATGGCCCCCAGGCCCCCCCCCCCCCCCCAACAAAAAATGTGTGACAGTGCCATGCAGCTCATGTTACGCATATGTGAATTGATTCTTTCAGTACTGTATAGTGGTCTGATGGATTTGTAGAAAAGGAGGTTTGAATGAATAAAGGGGTTTTACATTCACAAGAGGGTTAAGTTCTAGTAATCTGGACAAGTTGAGTTTACAAGGCAGCAGAATAAATAGATTATTCATCATTAGAAAACATTTGTCTTGCCTGCAACCCATTGAATGAATTAATTCACACTCTGAAAGTCATCATGAATATATCCTCTACCATATCCTCGATCTACCATCAGTAAGTAGTTCAATATTCAATTTTTTTGCCAGTGTGTCATCCGTACACCAGAAATCATGTCATGTCCTATTCACCCTGTCTCAGTTAAATTTAGCCTTATTTTAGGGAAAAAATCCATTTAAACCCAATCCCCATGTAGAGCCTAAAATCCATATAAACTCTAATTTTCCTTAAATCCATATAACCTTTGGAAAACACCAGAAATCTAAATAATCTCTTAAACTAAACTCCCATTGAAAAATAAGATATATTATGTAAATATTCTGTCAATTTAACCCTAATTTAAAACATAGTATACTAAAAATGTTTTACAATATATTAAAAATGAAAAAAAATCTCATGTAAATAATAATTTTCTCTTTCCAAAAAAAGTTTTATAATCTATTTAAAATGTTAAAATCGTCATTTATTATATAAAGATTAAAAAATTCAAGCTTGTTAAATTCAAATGCAAATATCTTGGATTCTTGATAGATCTAACTTGTATATTTGATGAGTTAAAAAAACATGGAATTACTTTAACAGTCGCGGTGGTTCGATCCCTCTGAGTAATTTTGTACTGTGATGATAGTGTCATGCAAATTTAATATATGGTGATTGTACATTTGTACCTCGTACAACAAGTCAGCTGCGGGTACTCAACAACATTATAATACACATACATAAAGCCTTCCATATTTTTGCGGTCCCTCCCTCTGCTTTTCATAGGGTTTTCAGGAGTATTGTACGTGTATTGTATATATATATAATTATATTACACATATATGAGCTGTTCATGAACCAAAATAGGCTGAGTTGAACTGTCGTGAAATTATGTCTATAACATCCCTCTCCCTCTGAAGCCTTGTAGGGGCTGCAGCTTTTCTCATTCTCTTCCTCTCTTACACAACTTAACCCCACATCCTGTACATGTTAAATGCGCTCTCTCTTGGAATTAATTTTGGGGTGGCAAATGAATTGCTGAAAAGAAACATTAAAATTCACAAGATTCCTTGAATGTGGGCTTTGTACATCACACACAGACAGCCGACCATATCCTCCACCAAGTAATGCCCTCCCCCACATCTAGAGAAGATCATCAAACCGTTTTTTCTCTCTCTCTCTTTCTTTCTTTCTTTTAACCCTTTTGACCAATATATCACACTACCTAACTAGCAATTAATTCATTCACAGAGCTTTAAGGGCTTGAATGGATGGGTGCGACATGTAATGTTATGTTTTTCTTTCCTTTCAATGGAGGCTGGGCCCGTCGTACTGGTCCCAAAACAAATGAATGACATGGGCCGCGGCCGAAGACTGATGCGCAGTTACTGTGGTAGCCCATTCACTCCATGTGGGCTAGACCCCACTCTTTTTTTTTTTTTACTATCCCAATCTTAAATAAATAAACAAATTTGGTACTTTGGGTCCCTTTGGTCTCTTCCGTTGTTGATTCAGTTATCTGTCTCTGTCTTTGTTGATGCTATTATTCTGCTTTTTGCATCTTTATGCCAGTATTGCAGCCAATTCAAGTTCATGTCATTAATATGCATTTGTTGTGCTTGGGGTAGTTTTATTAGCACTGCATCAAGAATGGTAAGTACAGGCGCACTATACTGGCATAACTTGAAGTGCATCCACCAGTGTACTCAATTCACCTTTACTGATGGTATTTTTCTGGACATTCTAGATAATATGTTGAATACCCGTGATTGATTAGTGACTTGATATGTTCACCCTTGTATTGGGCTTCATATATTTTACCATTCCAATAACCTGTCACTTGATGTCCAACATTTTTACCCTTAATTAATAGAATTGAGGTTCATACTTACATTTCCATCAAAAAAACAAATATTCAGCTACTTGATGTCCGAGCTTTATTTTAGTAATTGCAACACTGGTCACAAAATCAAAGTGAATGGGCCTTTAGTCTCAATTTGATCATTCGAACCTGCTAAAACTCAAGAGAGTTTTTTTTTTTTTTTGTGTGTTCCCATAAATATTAAACAGATTCAAGCATCCCAAGAACAAATTCTTCCCACTTCCTCTGAAGAGATGAATTATATTAGCACTCACCTTGACAAAAGTACACAATCTTTGTGCTCTTCACGGTTTTTTTTTTTTCTCTTTTAAATGAAACTAGTAGGCCTGCTACTTCTTTGACTCTTTGTATTAAATAGAAAAGGAGTATATGCCCGCAATACGCAAACTGAAAAAAAAAAAAAAGAATTACCAACGCCAAAGGACGGAATAGTTTGTGCTCTTCAACTGTTACACATTAACACCATATAATGCAGGACCAAAGTTCTCAAAGAAAAACACTACTTGAGAAAATGTGAATGCATTTTGCTACCCTGGGATTTGCAATCCTAAATGCATGAAAAGACTCAAAATGAGATAGTGTGTGAAATTAAGCAAACGACTTGAGGCCTTGTACCACATACTAGATAGAAATATCTTTATTTGAATTTTCATTTAGTACAAACATATCATTCTAAAAAAAATGAACTCATCATGATTTGTGCATGGCTCTCTTTTTCTGTATGATTTGAAAATGGAGCTCTTTTTCTTGTCTCTGTTTTTCAATATGAAGATGAACCCAACATTTGCTAAAAAAATCTTACGCACAGAATCATGTAGCATGAGTTCATGGGTCGACTATAGTGTGGACTGGGCCGGGTTGCAAATTGGCCCAGATTTTGTTATACGGTAGTGATGCTCTATTATTGGTTTTTTTGTTTCTTTCAAGGTCACATGATGATTAGTAAGCCTTAGTTTCTTTCATCTTTATATGGGTTTTTGTTTTTTTCATAATCAAGATTTTTTTGTTAAACATAACAAGTATGATATGTGGATTCTATTGATGCATGGATGAACAATTTTTAAGTTTTTTTTTTAAAAAATGTTGTATTTGAGATCTATGTATATAATTTTTTTTATTTAATTTCATGATTAATGCTTATAAAAATAAAAAATGAGTGATGTGCGTTTATTGATTTAAAAAAAAAATAATTATGAGATTTATTCATGTTGGACATTATCTTGACTAAATAAAAATAATATCATAAAATCCAATATCATCTGTAATTTCTTTTTTATTTACACTTAAATCTAGACAAAAACGAGGAATAGATCCATAAACAATAAAACTTCATTAGATAGTTTTGTTTTTGTATGTATCGATGTCATTATTGACTAATTAAATAATTTATGAATTGCTAAATTAGTTGTTTGATTCCGATGTGAATTTCATTAGTTTACATAAAATTTTGTTTAACGCTTTTATCAAGCATTTATAAAGTTTTAATTTATTTAAAAAATTAGTTCAAACATTTCTAAGGCACCGTTTGTGTGTGTGTTTGATCAATAGTGGTGTCGACGGACCCGGACACGAATGCTCAAACAAATGATTTTTTTCATTCTGCATTGATAACCCAAGAAACCCTTATTGTATATGGTTTTCCCCGCGTTTCCTGTCTCCTCGCAAATAATGGTTCTCGCAACCCCTGCCCCCACCGCAGATGCTCCAACCGCACACACAAATGGTGCCTAAGGTTTCGTTTGGCAAAGCCTTCGCGGGGCGTTAGCGTTGGCGGACACCAACCGACGCGAGCTCTCAACCAAACGGAAATAACAGTGTCCGCATTTTACGTGCATATTAGTGGTGTATGTGCATTTTTTCCTAACATTTCCAACACACTGAAACATAGTTTCTGTGTCGACGAGTAGATTCGGCTAACGCGCGATGATGTGGAGCGCCCGTTCAAATGGAGCCTAAGAAAAATTCGCCTTGCATGAGATTGAAGAAATATAACAGTGAGGCAGTGAGGCTCTATTATTGACTCATTAAACCTGAATGGATAATGAGAGCCCAAAAAACAGAGGCATATCTTGTTCGTCCTCATCGCTGTCCAATAATCTTGAAATACGTCACTACATCACCATTATCTAGGACAGGTATTGTTTTGTTTTACTTGGTCATGTTGTTAAAAATAAATTAAGACCAACTGGTAATTAATGTTTATCTGTCGATCAGAGGTCAAGCATATATAAAACAAGTATTTGGTGGATGCGATACCCCAAGTCACTGATTGGATCATCCTTAAATTACAATCACATTTGTATGACCAATTGGCAATAATTTCGTGCATCCAGAGATCCCAACATGCCTAGAAGCAGTGAATGATCTTGTTTATATGTAATAGCAGCTGACTCATTTGAGGTGTGAGATGATGAGACTAGCTTATAGAATTGTTTTTGGGATGAATCTTATAGTTGGGAATTTACATTAAAGAACACTGGTTATTATTATTCAGCATATATCATATGCATATATATGAGAGCTATGGGAGGTTGTACTTGCATATATATTTTGATGGGTATCAAGACAAACAAACTACCCATTTGTCCCAGTGTCATTCTTTTGTGATTAGTGAAAACCATTAACTATTATGGATAACATTATTATATAAACGAGCGTCCCTTATGTATCAAAAGTCTTGTTTTATCAGCATTGCGGGTGTATTATATGCAGATGCAGATATTAAAACACACATAAAAAAAGAAGAGAAGCTTTAAAAGAACAGAAGAGATTAAAACCAATGGACTCTAATCCATTAATTAGAAAACATTATCCCTAATTAGGAGGCCATGTGACCTCACGCATGGGATAGACTTCGTTTCCAGCTGTAGCTGATCTGTCCTATCCTTCAAACGACGTATGTAACCGTTCAAAATATCCTATGTTTTAAAATAAAAATAATCTCATACTCAGATTTAACACAAGATCTCAGACTCTTGTGTGTAGTACGATGGATTTTAGAATATGTATATCCTCTAAAATAATAATCATTAACTCATGTAACATTGCGGTTCTCATGGTTAATTTGTTTTTGTTGTTAATGTTCAAATTCAATATTAGTAACACTTTAAATTATCATTACCATCACCCCTTATTTTTTTCATAGAAAGAGAATAAAAAGTTGAGTGTGGAAGGACCGAATGAACAGGGGTTGTTTTTGTAATAATACGTCAGAAATACAGAGAGGAGGAAGCTTCCCATTGGAGTCGGTGTCACAATAATAAAAATATTATATAATAAATCATTTATTTTTTTATTTTTTTAAAAAAAGTCAATAGTGTTGGAGATGTTTAGTTTGTTAGACCAACTTCCTGCTCATCACCCTCAAATGGTGTTACCATACATCTCATACTAATCCTTCTTTAATTAATGTTAATGTTTTATATATATTTTAAGTATCAATTTATCTTGTGAAATAAACTATGTTGGAGATAGATGACGTGGCGGGAGCAGAGTTGACCACGTATAGAAATGGTAGGCGGTGTGTGGTCCATGATATTATACCAGCTCTAATAGCCACGTAAGACAAAGGTGGTCCCCACTTCCCTCTGTTCATGGAAAACGGTTTTCTCGTCATGTCCATCATCATATTCCTTTTTTTTTCTATAAATATCTTTTACTTTTTATCCTCTCTCTCTCTTATCTATTCTAATCGCGTGTACACGTTATAATACACAGTAAAACAACAAGAACAACTTCCTCACGACCTTTGATTTTTAACCCATAGAGGAAAAAAAAGAAGAATCATATGTTATGTATGGTAGATCACATGCAAACCAGCGACTATGACACTATTATTTGTTTCCCAAGTGATGCTGTGCCTTACTATTGTTCAATCCAGCTCACTAATTAACTGTGAATCGAAGCTCCAATTATATTTTTATTCGTGGCCAGCCACCAATTATCAATCCACAGGTCCTTGTCTTTGTTAATGTTCTCTGAACTTTCTCCTGTCTCCCACATTTAGTCAAACTTTATTCAGCTTTTTGAAGTTTTTACAACGACTATGATTGGATACATGTATGGTCCGGATTTTAAGGGTTTGTGTTGTGGTGGCGTCAATGCTGCTTGTTTTTTTTTCTTTCTTTTGATTGGTATTGATATTGATAAAGAAGTTCTACGTCGTCAATGCTGCTTGTTTAGTCTTCAAAGTTCAAACACACATTATGAGAGGCAAATAAATTGAAGAAGCAGATAATGCAAAATAGATGCCAACTAATACATGGACTGGCACGCTAATCCTAGATCTTAAACCATGTTTTCTAATCGGTCCCCCACTGAATTACAATCTTGACCCGGCTTGGCCTAACCTAGATGATATTAATTAATCAGTCTTTTGTATCCATTGTTAATGACGTTTTAATCTATACATTGCATGTGTTTGATTAAGGAAGAAGAGGCCATAAATTGAATGGGAAGAGACAAATTAAATTCAAATACTTTGAAGAGAGACAGTATAATGAATATGGTGAACGTTATATGAGAGAGAGTTAGGTTCAGCTGCACCAGCCATAATTCTTCATTATTTCTCATGGGTTCATTAGAAACGCTGCCAAAAAACATGGGTCGCTAACAATGCAAAGTACCTTTTCAGAAATTTAACAACTCCCCCCTCACCCTCCCAATAAAAAAAAAAAGAGTTAAAATATGCCCCTCCAGGACAAACCATGGTTTCATAAACAATTCTCAAGTGAATAACAAACAAATTTTAAATTATATATTAAAAAATATTATTACAACAAATAAAAAAAATGTCAAAAGAGGCTTCTCCAGGAAGTGCCTTGCGAGGAAAGGATTAGCCCCTCTATCTATTTAAGCTGGTCCCCTTTAGCCTCTATATTTCCTTCTTTCTTAATTCCACCTCCATTTCTCATCTTTAAGCACTCTCACAAGTCACAATTCACAAACCCCTTCCCCCCTCCCCCACAATTATTCCTTCATCTCTCCCTCTTGATTCAAAGTTATCTTTTTGGTTCTTGCATGTGAATAATTCTTTTGTTCTTGGGATTTGGGAATACAAATTTAATCCAGTGTTGTTTTTCATCATTAGAATTAGAATTTCTTTGGGTCTCTCTCTCTCTCTCTCTCTCTCTCTTTCTCTCTCTCTCTCTCTAGCTACCTTAGGATCATCGATCAGATCCTTCTCTATCTACCTTAGAATATTTTCCTTTAAAGGGGTATTCGATCAGATCCTTCTCTAGCTACCTTAGGATCATAATTTAAAGTTGTAGCAGCCATGGAAGGGATCTTGGCAGAGATGAGGGATAACTGCGCAGATTTGCCTCCTGGGTTCAGGTTCCATCCAACAGATGAGGAGATCATAACCAACTATCTTGTGGAGAAGGTCACAGACACAAACTTCACCTCTAGAGCTATTGGTGATGTGGATTTGAACAAGTGCGAACCATGGGATCTACCAAGTAAAAAAAAATCTATTACATTCTTACCCTCTTTTGTTTGTTATTTTGATTGTATGCTTAGATTCTTATATGATTTATATCGAATGATGCAGGCAAGGCAAAGATGGGAGAGAAGGAGTGGTATTTCTTCTGCCAGAGGGACAGGAAGTACCCGACAGGGATGAGGACTAATAGGGCCACATATTCTGGTTACTGGAAGGCCACAGGCAAGGATAAGGAGATTTACAAAGGGAAAGGTGTTCTTGTTGGGATGAAGAAGACCCTTGTTTTCTATAGAGGGAGGGCTCCCAAAGGTGAGAAGACTAACTGGGTCATGCATGAATTCAGGCTCGACGGCGATGCCCCAAACTTCTTCAACCTCCCTAGAACCCTAAAGGTATATACATCATCAATTTCCATTAAATAGCCCTCTTTTCTTTTTCTTTTTTGTTGTGGTTAATAATTTGGTACGTAGTACTGGAGATTATATATATATAGTTCTTCTTCTCTATATATATGTGTTTGTATGAAGAAACTCGATCCAATTCTATGATTGCAGGATGAATGGGTTGTTTGTAAGGTCTTTCACAAGAACACGGGGATTAAGAGAACAACAATTGCCGGATTCGATGAAGTGAATACACCTTTGAACGGATTGATGGACTCTCCATCCTTGCCTCCTCTTTCTGAACCCTCCTATAACAACACCAACAACAACTACTTCTTGAACAATTACAACGGCATGAACAGGACTAGCTCGACCATCAATGGAGATGAATTGGACATCAAAGGCCTATGTGAGCTACTTCAGATTCCCGGCTACGTCCCCTCACCACCGGAGCATCCACATCCTAAACCGGCTACTCAACTTTCTAAGTCAAACCCTCTCATTCCGCTCCCGGTGTCAGCGGGTACCAGCTATCTGCACCAGCAAAACCCGATGATCTCGTCCTTCCCGAGCTCCTCCAGTGGTCTTATCTATCACAACCAAGCAGCACTGAGAGGCATGGCGGAGGCTACCGCGTTGAGAAGGGCATGCAAGGTTGAGCAGTACTCCAATCACAATTCACTTGTGAGCGCTTCGCAGGACACGGGACTGAGCACTGATCGGAACGCGATGACGGAGATCTCGTCGGCATTAACAAAGCAAGAGTTGGGCGGCTGCGAAGAATTTTATGAAGACATAGATGGAGCATCTCCTCCAGGTGATCAGATTGCAAATTTGGAAAATATGTGGGGCTATTGATCAGATTTATTGGGGTTTAATTTTTAATATTCTCGCCAAAGGTTCTTCTCTTGTGTGTTATTTAATCACTGAAGAGAAGACTTCCATATCTTTCAGGTTTGCTATAAGTTCTGTATAGATTCAGAAGTCTACAAATTATTAGAGAGGTTATATTACAGGGGGGAAAAAAAGAAAAAGAAGAAGAAGAAGAAGAAGAAGAGGGCATGGCTAGACATTGTACATTTTTAATTTTTTTGTTGAATCTAACCCTATAATGTCTAATACATATGTTAAATAGAATTTTTCCAGTAATTTTTATGTTAATTTGTTTGTAGTTGATTGCTCTCATTGCAATCAGATGGGATGATTCGATCACCGTATATGTTTCTGTCCTTGTAAATTAATTATATTCATAAATCTAATATTCACTGGTTCAAATTCTTGTGATATGGCTCTTCGTCACATCTTGAATGTTAAATTTCGTATGAAGCTTCTTTGTATTTGATTGAAGATGACCCATCCTTGATGTCTAATCTACAGTACTTGTTATCTTTTTGTCTCCCTTCTAAAGCTGCCTGAATCTGTACATTGACAGCTAATACACATGGGGTGGATTTATTCAACTTGAATGTCAATTATGTGAATGCTCAAAAGATTAGCAAAAGTCAAAGGAAGAGAATTGTTGAATCCTTCTCTCTATATGTGACTCAGTTGCATATGAACTCAACAAAAGTTTTATATATATATATATATACATACATTAAAATGATAATATAAAAGCACTGTAGTCATTCATTCAGCATAGTTTGAAAAAGAAAGTTGGCCGCGTGTAACATTATGACACGGCTATTTGGTCAAGAGAGAGAAACCAAAAAATAAGAAAGAGGTGAGATTTTTTTAAAAAAAAGAAAGAAAAGAGGAGAGATCAGTTAAAGGTGAGGAACGGTTATTGAAAGAGAAGAAAAGGTTTCCATGTAATTTGCTTATCCAAAATTAGTACTTTGCATTCAATACAAAATTAAGCCTCCCCCTTCCCTCCTCCATCCTCACTTTTCTATTTATGGAATGAATCCACCCCCTTTTCATGCATGAATAAATGGAAATTCAATATTTCTTTATTTAGATGGATGAAATTTTCAAGTGCACGTGAATCTTGTGCCATCAAAATGTGCTGGTAGTAGTTTTTTTTTTTTTTTTTGTTGATATGATGATGATCAAAGTCGCATTGAAAGAAAACAGAAAAAAGGTGGCCGAGTGTAACGTTATGACACGGCTGTTTGGCCAACCCCTGATGCTTCCCACCAATAAAATTCTGAGTTGGTCAGACAGCCTTGTTTTTTATTTAATATATATGTATATATTTATTTATTTTGGAAAAACTCATTGAAATGGGACCACATCGTACGACCGGTTGATCAACTGCTCGCAACAAGCTGTTAACAAATTCTATTCCTATTCAAGTTTGAAAGCGAAATCGCCTTAATTGGTTTCGATCTGCACTAAAAATCTTTCTATATATACATATATATGTGTGGAGAGAGAGAGAGAGCCGAAATAAAGGAAATGGGTTTCATTTGTTCGATCATATATAATCTGTAAACGATGGGCTACAAAGCTGGTTTTATTGTTCATCATCCATGGTTTTATCAACAAATTATATCTTGAACTGTTGTGTAGTGGAGACCACTGCATACATACAATGAAAAAAAAAGGATTCCCGAGTTCTGTATAATTGTGATGCTCTAGGAGGATTCCTTTTTTCTTTCTAGGGACATATGAATTACGAATGCAATACGCTAAGATAATGTTATGTATAAAAAGACAGTAGTGTATAACATGTGCAGGACTACTTTACAAGCATAATTAATTATCCGATACCAGGTTCCCAACTGCATCCTCTCAAATACAGAGTATACATCTCCCACTTCATCATCAAGGATTATACACACTAATTTTTTATATGTCTTGACTCAATATGGAACGAATACAAATTTTATCCACTCTGGGAATGTTGTTGTGGTATAACTAGCTAGCATTGTAAAAAACTATATAAGATTGTGTATAATGGTGATATGAAGCCCATGTTGATGTTACACATTATATTATAATCAAAACCTTTCCCCCAAAAAAAATTTGATCGAAAGACTGCCGCTGTAATAAATCAAATGATTGTTTGATATAACTTTTTCCACAATATAATGTTAAATAGAGTTAAATATTATGACCCGCAGTTGATAACAGAAGCAAATGTATAGTTGGGAAGCAAAGTCCTAAAATTCATGTTCTATGTATACTATTTTATCATATACTTGTATCAAAAACATGTAAGGTGGTATATAAGCCAAGCCAGCCAAATCCCAAGTGTGAATTAAATTCCATCATCTGACATCATCCTCGGCCCCACATCCATCTTCTGCCACGTCACCATCAGATACACGCGTGGAAAGCGACTTGTTGGGGGTATATTTAAATTTTTTCTTCCATTCCCATTTGCGGGCCAATCTCCTCCCCTAATTGGCTTTTCTGTTGCTCATCACATGGACCCAATTTGGGACCCCTGCAATGAAAGGAGCTGTGTAGTTTTTATTCCATACCTTTGTTTTCTTTTCTAGGAAGGCTTGGCTTAAATATTGAAATGATGTGGATTTTTATTTATTTGGAATGGAACCAAAGGAGGGCATACGTAATTGTGAGATTCTTACTCATTTGTGAGATTGACATAACATGAAGTTAGTGTATGCGTTATATATAAATTTATCTGATTTTTTTTAGTGATATTAAGAGTCTGTTTGAAAACGGATGTGAACTGCTTTTGAGTTTATATGAAATTATTTTCTCAAACCTGTTTTCAAATAAAAAAAAATGAATCAAAAGCTGCAGACAAATTTATGTAAAAAACATCTAAAACCAAAGTTTTTCAGAAACTGTAAAGAAGCAGTTTTCTGCAAAATTAGTTTTAAATTCAGCTTTTGTCTGAAATCAATTTTAAAATTATGCAACCAAATGCAACTTAAATATTATATAACTAAAGGGTTTCAACTACTTAGATTGATACAAAATGGAATATATTGGCTTAGGCACTTGGATCTGTTTTTTTTTTCAATCTTATTGACTCATTGTTATGCATATCATCATCTATCTATTTATTCAAATGATTAAACCACCTCATTACCATTGAGCTGAGGTGGGGGCTGGTCATTTGCGATGCCTGGCCTACTTCACCAGATTCATTGTTTTCCCATCTATAGCAGATGGACTTGCTGCACTGGCCGTGTCTATCTGTGGCAATAACACTTTCAAGGGGTCCACTTAATCATGTTTCCATGTCTGGATTTTATTTGTCCTATATGTGTGTGGTGGGACAATATGTTTGAGAATAAACAAACAAATCAAAAGAAAAGATACAAATAATTACTTGGTTTAGCAAATTTTATTTACGTCCATAGAACACATTAAAGATCATTTCACTATCAATAAAAAGTTTTTATAATGTACACACCGAATATAAAAACCCTCGAACTTAATGAAAAATATGAAATGTTTTTTTATACGACTCATATCCGACTCTGCAGAGCGCCAATAATACTATACGGATATCATCATGCTCCATAATATATAACACAATACAGTGAGAATAAGGGAAGGGAGTGTTGGTTTGGTTGAACCCTTACTGAAAGGAAAATGTTATGGATATATAATCTCACGTGCAACTCTACATGTAGTCTTAAAAATACATAATTATACACTTTATTATAAAAATAAAATATATACGGTAGTGAATTAAATAAACACAATTACAAAAAAGCTTAAAAAATTATATAATTCCTTTAATGTATATAATATTGTTGAACAAATAGCTAGCGTTGATACTGTATGCAACAGTGACCTTTGTGAATATGACAACGGAGATGTCCAATCCATGAATTGATTAGCATCCAAACACATAGTATATTATAGTGGCCAAAATGCGTGGCCTTACAATCCATAGATGGTCCCCTGAACAATTTGATAACGAGGAGGGGACACTTGTCAAGCCTTCTAAGGCCCGCAAGGGGGGGTTGGGGTTGATATGAACTTTTCCATTTCATCTCTTCTATTATGGATCGAGTTGAAACTTGAAAGTGAGTTCTCTGGATCTCCCCATACACAAACGTAACTATTGGGTTAATTATTATTAGAGAAGGCCATTTGGTTATCAGTCCTATATAGACATTCGTTTTAGTTAGTGATTCAATCAAGGGTCTATAATGGGAATACCATACAACAGAATAGCTGTTGATCTCCACCTAACCCTCGTGATCAACCAAAGAGCTTAAGGCATGGTTGTTAATTAATCTTTAAATAATCACATTATATAGTTCAATGACCTACGTTGTGTGACATGTAAAATCCATCCTTTATACCATATGTGGTGGGATTGGAGTTTACTTGAGCTCATGTTGCAATTCATTCAGTCAAATAAAACGAGACATGTTGCTGCATGCTTAAAGATCATGGTGGTCCATATGTACACACACACACACATTGCCTAGAAGCAGGGAAAAGAGAGAAAGGAGAAAAGCCACTCAAAGTTGAGCAAACATGAATAAGACACTAGCGGCAAGCAAGTGTTAGCTTCTTTACTTCGAAGTTAATGGTATATCAACAACAACATGAAAGCGTTACTATAAACCACATGTAACACATGAATGAAATGGGATGGGGTCGGTAAGTCGGTTAATATAGAGGGATGTCCTGGTCCACACTCATCATAATTTTTTTATGATCACATTTGGGATAGTCCTGCGTGCATACCTATGTGTAACCTTTCCATGCTATGCTTTGATTGTTTCAATTAGATATATCCTTTATGTAATTAAACAAACAAGCTAAGCTCATTTAAAATGAGCTGTGATCCGCTCAATCCGTTTTACATTTTGATTTGCAGTACTTCAAGAGTAATTGTTAAATTGTACTCTTAATCTCTTAATGATAGTTTAGTTTGTGTTATTACAGTGTAAATTGTACTATTGTGATGTATGAAAATTAAAAAATTAATTTTTTAAAGAAAAAATATACTAATACATTACATCCTAGTGTATAATTCATTTTTTTATAATACTATGTATCTCAATGGACGAGTGTGTGTATATTGTTTTTAAAAAAAATGGTGAGGGTTTTGATCGGGGTTGCACACCGGAGTAAATATATCATTTTTCATATAAAATTAACAAATATAGTATATACTCCAATATATCAATAAATATTATATTACAAAAAATATAATTATTTAATTCATGTAATAACATATTTTATTTTAAACTAATTAATTAAAGAATATATGTGCTTTATTAGCAACAAATTAAACCATAAAAATGATTGAGGGTAACATTATATTTTCAATCCTCTAGTCATTTGTTAGGCAGATTATAACAAAAGAAACAAAAGTCACTTTGTTATACATGTTTTCGTATCGTAGAAAATTATTTATAGGCACAATTAGAGAAGCATTAAAAAATTTAGGATCCGTTTACCTTCGTGTTTGCGTCAGCGGACACGGTGCAACGTAAACTCTCAAACAAACACAAAACCAACGTTTGTAGTAACCATTCAATTCAAGCGTTTGATGCATATTATTTCTCGCTTTCCAAGACGCTGTATTTATAACAGACCATCGATTCTACCAACGCGGCGTCCCCCAACATACTCCCACACAGACCCTTAAAAAGGGATCCAAACATGTTTTTCTAATTTCATGTCCCCATTGTCCTAGGGCATAATATATAAATCCTATCACATGTAGTCTTTGATTCGTTCTAAATGAGGTGGAGGTCCACCACAATACATATTCTGTGGGTGTACCTGCCTCTGGATCCCAATTGATTTAATTTGTGTACTAGGATACCAACAAGAAAGGAAATTCGATTCATAAATCTTAAATATCGATCACATCATCATCTGCTCCGGATTAGACTATTTGTTTGATTTTGCCGTGACGGTGGTGGTCCCATAAACAAGTTGATGCTCTCTCATCCGATCCCTTGGTTATAATAATGTCCAGGGGAGCTGAATATGTATATACTGTAATAAAAGATCTTTATTTACTAGCCATTAATATTCTTTGATGTTTGAATTAAGCTTCAATATATGTACGTGTATAGCTCAATCGATGTGGCGTCTCGTGTCACCATTGGCGTCTTGTGTTTTTTTTTATTAAAGAAAAAATCATAGAGGTGATATGTCAGAGCAATGAACAGAAACTCAGAATTGTGGTCTTCCCCACTCCAAGTAACTCAATTCATAGAAGAAAAATGCCAATCAGCGTGCTCGTAATTGCTGAACCTGGTTATTAATTGATTTTTAGTGAGTTACGCAAAGTTTAACCAAGTTCGGGGAATGTTTTTTCAGATAATTTTGTGCAACTGCATCATGATGATCGTGACAGGAAACTGAAAACTTATAATAAAGAAATTGATCATTGATTCTTCGCTTTCCCTTTAAAGTAGGGTTAGGGAAAGAAATGGCTTCTTCCATTAAGAGCTGCGGGTTGCCTTCTTTAAGGATTTTCTTTTTTTTTTATTGGTTTTTTTTTTTCTTGACCAAATCTTTCCGAGACCAATAAATCTGCTCACTAATTTCTACCATCCTACCTTGTTTAAGTTTTGTGAACTAGATTTTTTTTTTGTGAGTTTAGATCAATTTTAGTAGATACACAAATTTTGGAGTCACAATTATGAAAATTAGGATCATAGTATAGACCATGAGATCTACAAATTGGATGATATCTGGGATAATCCCACATTCAATTCTTTCATTAAATGAAGTATACTATTTTTAAAGAATTCAAAACATATGTATATTAGAATTGAGGCTGAAAAATGGACTGTTCGTAACATTAACCTTTATACATATAATATATGGAAAATGTTCAACTCAACTATTTTTATCAATCAAAACTTAAACCACATTTTTTTTTAATTGTAAACATCGCCTAATAAGATATATATTTTAATAAAAAAATGTATATTGAAGAATTTTGAGTTGAATGATCATATTGAGGGGGAAAAATGACGTACCGGATTCGGATCGTCAAAATCTGTCTACTTCTGTCTCCTCCGACGGGTACTGGTTGCCGGCGATCCTCTTTCTTAAATGGATTGGACTTGAGGGTAGTCCGATTTTGGTTTGATTTGAACTGAATCTGATGTGATCTCCCTCTGTAAGGAGAACTGATTCTTTATTTATAATACTTTGGTTGGTTCCTAGAGTCAATGTAGATCTCTCTCCCATCGGGGAGAGATCCTTGATTTAGATGATATATTTAAGAATTTGCATAATTAGTCATTGATTATCTCTGATAATATACATATTTTATTTTGGATTTTATGGAATCAATTAATGAAGTTCACAAATTTAATATATATTGTTGAGATTTGAAAATCAGTTATTGATAATTCTAAATCTAATATATATGTTGTTGGGATTTGGGAGATCAGTTAAGGATAGTTCCAAATCTAATCTAAGATGATCCAGAAATCATATTTTTTTCGTGGTCAGATATGGAGGATAAGACGTGTCGGATCCACTCTTAGTGAGCTATTCGGATCGTGGGCCCTCAATAATCGAGTCATTGATCGCCGATATGTGGAGCATAGTTGACAGGCTTTATTTTTAAGCCCTACACCTATTATTAGTAAGTGTATTTTTTTTAAAAAAAATACATGCATCGTCTAATGAGATATGTGTTTCACTGAATCTATAACGAGATATATATTATTGTAATTTAAAATGTAAAAAAAAAACTGAGTGTAACATCACTCATAATATATATATGCTAAGGCCTACTGCTGTCGAACATTGGGAGATTTTTTTCTGGTCCATTATTGGGCTCCTCCACTAAGCTGGTTCATGCAATGCACGAGCAAATTGAGGCCCATACGAACAAAGAATAGTGAAAATTATACTGTACGTCCCTCCATCCCACCCCCTTTCACGGTTTGCGGTTTGCCGTCTGAAAATTTAGGAGGCACAAACACAGCAAGAAGCCAAGAACCAGTTTGTTTCAGATCTTCTGTGTGACAATTAGGTAGAATTTTTGTATTGTTCAATAAAAATTTGTTATATGAAAAAAATATTTTTACTAAAATGTCAACATGATGTTATTTTTAAGAAAATGTATACAGTGTTTCAAAAAAATTTAAACTACTTATGTGGTATTCATTGATTAGTCAACATAAAGAAAATCTCAGTAGTGGATCAGAATAAGGCGCACTTTTACCTGTTCTCACATTTCAGTGACATTTTTTTTTTGTTTTGGTAATTTGGCCTCAAATTGAGGCATGTATTACATTATCATATCATCGTAACATCAGGGGGATTTGCAAAGGTCCCCCTTTCAAAAGTATTTTGTACATTCTGTTCTTTTACATCTGCTATACATGCATTCAAACTCCCACTCAGGGGTTGCAAAATGCTACGAATGGTATCATTTGTTAGCATGTTAGTATGTCTGGTGTTCCGTTCACACCGAGCATGATGTGCCAAGGCTTCAGGCGCCTTCACCGCTTCCCTTGACACCTTCCAAAATACTACATGATCAGACATTTCAAGCATATTTCTTGTACTTTTTACAATGTCCTGTAATGCATCTGGACCCAAACCTGATCCCTTGAGGAGAGTTATGAAGACCTGCGAATCTGAACCTGCTATAAGTCTCCTTCCCCATTTTAAACCTGCTTGTAAACCCATATGTATAGCCTCCAATTCTACTCTCAATGGAGAAGCCCAAGGCCACCATGTGTATCCCGCATGTAAAATACGTCGGGGTGAATCTTGAAATACTATATAAGCCGCTCCAGCTGTTCGTTCAAATCCTCCCACACTGCCATCTCCAACAATGTAAATTTCATTGGCTGGGAAAGTATGAGATAAATGTTCTTGAACCTCCATTGAAGGACCTTCTGTTAATTTCTGAATATGAATATGGAATGGTAAACATTCAAACCGATTTTTCACAATTCCAAACATGCATTCCTTCCAACTTGTCCAGGCTTGATGAACCACTTGAGTGGCTTTCCTTGCTTCTTTAACAAACACCACTCGATTTTTGTTTAACCATATCTGCCACAACATATTCAAAAGAAAAAACAAATGAGTTTTAGATTCCTCATTTCTAGACCATATATTTCCTGAAAATATATGTAACCACCGTTGAGATGCCCATTTCGGTGACATTTGGAGTAAGGTACAGTTTCATTGACACAACTTATAATGTAAGACAATATTGAATGCCCATATGAGTCCTTAATCTGAATGAGAAATAAATTAAATATTTTTTACTTATTGATAGGCTCAAAACCTGGAGAATACGGAAATTGATATGCACCATCAACTCGTGAAATTTGTCAATCATGCGTTATAAAATATTATCTTTTGATAATTGAAAACGCTATGAAAAAAAATTAAAAAGAAAAGTTTGGTTCCCACCTTCCCCCAATATTATCTTGAAAATTTCATGAAACGAGATCAGTACAGGTGTTTAATGACAATGCAAGAGCCAGAGCCACATCGAGCCAACGGAATATTGTTTCCATGCTTGTGTTGCTCAAAGAGATATATATGATGACAGGAGATGATAATGTTCATTAATTAAGCTCTCTATTTAGTTGGATTCTACATGATCTAAAGTATATTATTCCAAAGATTTGCTGATGGATGATACTAGGACAAGGATGCGAATTTGCTAGGTATCATATAAAATTACATGCACATGTGGATCTCATCCACAACTCTAGCTTATCCATGGAAGGTGATGTTAGACCATGCCCTTTTTCTTTTCCACTTACAATTGTGCCCACAGTCAGCAAACTAATCCTTTTTAGATATCGAGGAATTTAAGGTTGACTGCAGCCGCCAACTCCATGGATGGATTTGGATATGAACAAATCCAAAGATGATCAGAGTACTTTATTGTTTTAGCATATAGCTAGTGCACATAAAACCATCGAAGAATTAATATTTAACCATGCATGTAACATACATATGAGGTCAGCCAAACAGAGAACAATCAGGAATCTATGACTAATTTAACATAATTAATAAGTGTCTCGAAAACTTGGATACCTCTGGATAAGGAATCTATTAACGGGGGTATGAATTGAAAATATTTAACTTAGTCTTCAACTTGAATATTGAAGTGGTGGTTGTTAAAAGAAGTGCCTATGATATGACACTAATTAATTAATTAATTGTTGTTTTAGATCATTTAGCCATCCTTTCCACATCCCTTATCCATTTCATGAAGTCCCATGCTTATTGTTTATCCACTTCAAGTATTATAAATATTTTAGCATTATTTACACAAACAAAATATTTTTTTTTATAAAAAGTAGTAAATTCCATAAGCCTTTATGGCCTTATAGGTCACAGGTTTGATCGTATGATTTGAAAGTAGTTCATGAACCATTTGTTTGGCATCAATTTAATCGACTTGGGACTCAACAAAAAAATATATATGTTTTAATTCAAAAGATACTTATTATGACATTGTTGCAGATAAATTTTTGCATAAAGATTTGAATTTGCAAAGATTTCGTAGTTAGGATTTCTATTTCAGATTCAGGGAATCCAAAAACAGAAAACTACCTCACCACAACATTATTAATTCACTAATTCAAATGTTGCCAAACATACATATATTCAATGACATGCAATTTATTCATTATTATTCTAACACAACCTTGCTTAGTTACTTGAAGGGGGGAAATCATTTTTTATATACATGACTATTCATTATAAGGTAAATGCATTCGCTTTAATTATGACACAAGAGATTCATATAAGAAATAAAAGAACATCAATGAACGAAGGAGATAATTATGCCACACATCCAATCCAAACCACTTGTGTAATTACAGACCCATCCGCACACTGGTCCAATTTGACACTTTCAGTGAATTCTTTATCTAACAATCATCTTTGGGTATCTGATCACTGTCACTTCGAGGGCCTCTTTTTTCACAGTTGACACTCGATATCTCTTAACTAATTATATTATGGTCCTCCTCATCCTATATAAATTAAAGTAATCTATAAGGCATCGGAAAAATCAACTAATTCAATATGTAGCTGCAATATCATCATCATCTTCTTCTTCTTCTTCTTCTTCTTCTTCTTCTTCTTCTGTTGAACCCCTTTTTGGATCTTCTTGTTGCATATATATATATATATGGTTCATTGGAACTGCAAGTGAGAGCTCAAGAGTAACTGGTGGTTGTAGAATGGTTGGCTGATTGAGTTGTACTGAGGAGGCATGTCAGTCTGGCTGCCGAGGCTGCTGCTGTTGAATGTGCACGACGAGCTGCTGCTGTTGTTCATCCTCTTCAATGATGATGGCAATAGACCATTCTCATCCATCGATCTCTCTCTCTTTAGATCAGTCTTTCTATTCTCCAGCACCACTGAAGGGAATGAGAACTCCGTTTGAGGGAGCCTTTGAACCGACGACAACGACGAAGACCCACCACCAATGACATTCATGTGGTTGAATAGTCCGGGCTGGTTGAACCCGGCCGAAACAGTACTGAATGCGGAGGCGGACGGGTCAGACAGGTTGTCGTTGTACATAAGAACCGAGTAATCGACCTCGTTCAGTAGGTCCGATACAGAGGCCGCCTTGGGCAGCCTATACGCGCTGTGCCCCTGATCGATCGGAACATCTCCGATCGGACGTTCTACGCTGTCGTGGCGGTTCGATGCGGAGGTGCTGCCCAGAAGGGGGTTCCTCTTCTCGTAGATCCGACAGAGCACCCAGTCGTCCAACTGTTAGCATTCACTCATGTCCAGTCAGGATCAGGAATTCATTAATTCATTAATTAATTAATACAATTCTCTCTAACTATAACTATTTTGGTGCATTATTATTGAGAAGATGAATTTGTTCTGTGGGCGTGTGTGTGGATGCGCACGTGCGATATATATACACACACGTACACGTGTTACGTGAGTGATGTTACAGTGCATGAGTGGGTATGACATGATTAAAGGTCAGAAACGCACGCAAACCCCGAACCAACCAATCAACCTGAGTCAAGTCCCGCATTGATTGATAGACGAGGTTTTATTACATTCTACAAAGTCAAACACAAGATTATTATTATTTTTTTAGACATAAAAATACAAGATATTTTTAACGACAGTTTCTGTTTCTTTTTAAGTTGTTCCGACGGAACATGATTTTTTGGAGGGTGCGAGGGACATAGATCGCATGTTCACGACCCATGCACAATATATACTCAAACGATGTGGGTGGGAGGGGCCCAGATCGTCTCGTGTGGTTTAATTAATCAATTGATGTGGTTCAGGCACCAGAACCCAAGAACCCTAATTAGTAATAATAAAGACCCACCAACCACCTAATTATAATTAATAATTAATTAACCTTCAAATCATAGGGGTCTCCTCCAACAAAACAATCAACACGTACATCAGTCGTCATGCATCCAGTATATAATAATAATTTCACCAAGTATTAATTGGTCTACTTAATTTGTATGAAGGCAAGGCAAGGTAAATTAAATGATTTAAATAAAATAAAAATAAAGAAGAAAAGACTTAATTACCCTCATGGAAGAGTCTCTGAGCTTGATTGGAGGTCTGTTGTTGTTGGGTGGTTCGGCGAGGCGGTATTCATGCATGATCCAGTTGGTCTTGGATCCTTTAGGAGGCCTACCCACGTAGAAGACAAGCGCTTTCTTCACTCCAACGTTCTCCATTCGATTCCCAGAACTGGATAGGATGGGCTTGTCGGTCCCTGTGGCCTTCCAGTACCCCGAAGCGGCTGCGCGGTTGGGCCGGATACCGTTTGGGTACTTACGGTCTCTGGGGCTAAAGAAGTACCACTCCCTATCCCCGAACATTGCCTTGGCTGAACAACAACCAATAATCAACAATCGATCATAAATAAAATCAATCAAATTTACATATACCCATGATGATGTGGTGGTGTTGAAGGAAAGGAAAAAGAAATGAAACGAACCAGGGAGGTTCCATGGATCGAACTTGTAGATGTCAACCTCGGCGATGATGGAGACGGGACATGGAGTGGAGGCGACTCTGTTCCTCAGATAATGGAGGATCAGCTCCTCGTCCGTCGGATGGAACCTAAACCCAGGTGGAAGTAATGATTCTGGATTCGTCATCGATCTTCGATAGAGAGATTTTTAGAGGGTGGTTTAGGTGTGAAGGGGGATTGAAATTTTTGGAAGAGGGGGAGGCGGGTGCCGTTTTATGGTGGATGATTTTTCTGTCGTGTAGTCATGGGATAGGAAGGTCATTCTTTCTTTTCTTTTTTTTTCTTTTTTTTTGGGCAGCTTATGTTATGTGGGTACCTACAGCTGGAGTTCATAGTTATCGCTGACATCACTACTGTTGCGTCACATATTTTGACACGCGTCCGTTCTTTGTGGGTCCGTTGTCGAGGGTTTTCTTTCAATCCTCACCGTCCACGTAGCTTCTATTTTCTCTCTTTTTTTTTTAGTCTTCCAAATTCCATGTCATGCCCTGGCAGCCCTGCTATTAAGTTTGCTCGGTTTTTGGCTTTATCTGCGGTAAAATGAGAGACCGATTTACAAAACCGTCAATCATCTCATAAAGTTATTTCATTGGATATGTAATTGATTTTTATTTCATTGGGGCCGATTTCCATTTGGCGGCTGAAATCCCCGATTTGATACAATTGATAGGACAGAACAGATTTGATCGACCGGGACCCCACCTAACTCTTAAACGAGGTATAGTAGGCTCTGCTTGCTCACTTATTTAAAACAGTCTTCTTTTATTCCATGATAACTCCTTTAAAAACCTTTTGTATTTTATCAAATATATGTGTTGTGTGTTCACTGGGTCTAGCAAACATGTCTACAAAAAAAAAAACATATCTAACGAGTCTTTACTGAAATATTTAAGTCACAATCAAATTAAAATAGATGGTAAATCATGAGTTTATGAAAACTAACCAATTAAGGAGGGTTAAACAACACTTCAATTTTTTTTTCTTATACATATGACTGCAGGATTCGAATTTGGGTCCCTCGGGACATCGGTAGCCTGAAAGTGGGACCTGTATGTAGTAGATATTTAATCCTCAACACTGCATGCAAATTGAACACAGTGTCTATTGTCTACCTGTTGTATGTAACATATTGGGGTATATGTGCACACATGTAAAGGCAGTGATGTAATGGCAGATCATTTGATCTGATCATAAACGTCTAATCTCACCAAACTAAGAATTATCTTCACGTTAAAAGGGGGTTTAATTTTGTTATAGTCTTCATAGAATGGACCTCTAATCCTCTCCACGCAAGCTAATTAACGTGGTCCACGTGTCACGAGGGACTCGTCAACACATCTCCATTAATGACAAACTCTATAAATTAAGAGGACCACAGGTGGTCTGTGTGAATGCAAGTTTAGCATATATGGGGGGTGTACGTGCAACTCTATGGGTACGGCACACGTCAACATCACCCTGTAATTTATATATCAATCAATCTATCAACCTCAGGTGAGCCCTCCCACCCAGTTCAACAGTGGTGGGCGGCTCAGTTGCGTTCTTAAGGAACCTAATCCATAATTAGCCACACTTTTAAGTACCTGTCATTAGCTTAATCGCGAATCATCAAGAAATGGCCCCCCACCCATGAGAGCTCCACGTCCAGATGTAGAAGAATTGCATGTTGTGGAAAGGAAGAAAAAGTGAAGTCATGCTATAATTAAAAATATTCTTGTATTATTTGTTTCGTCATCGATCTATCTGATCCCCACCATTGTTTTTTTTTTTTTGTGTTGCCCATTCCTTTTTTTTTTTGTTGTTGTTGTTGTGGTATATATGGAATAATGTGGACCTCGTGATGATGATGTGGAGATGGTGGTGACGAAGGCCATGACATGCATTAACCGAATCTTTTGGAAAGTAGTTGTATCACTATTCACTAATTAAAAGTGGATCAATATTCTACATCTATCATTTTTTGTACTGTACGCGGTATGTGTGTGTATAATGCAAAACAAAAAAAAGAAGAAAAAAGGCTACACAATACAGCTGCACCGCTCACTGATAAAGATGCATGGAACACATAGAAATATATAATCCGTACTTGTAAAAATATATAATCTCCATAAATGGAAGTCTTCTCTCATAATATAATTTATTTATTCCATTGTGTGTGTGCAGTGTGCATGTGTGTGTATTTCAAGATTGTGCCCGGCAATTGCGCTCGTACAAGATTGGGTGAGGTAGTGCAGCTATGTTTGACCTGTTTATTAGATGAAGATTATATAAGCTAATGTACACAGTGTACTATCAATTGACCCACACCAAATTGATAAAGAGATCAATGGAAAAACTCCCTGAATTTCAGGACAGGTAGGCATGACAAACAGACAAATTAAAGGAACTTGTTAATAAAATTAATTTCTTCTTTTTATAAAAAAGAAAAAGAAATTAATAAGTATCCTGCCATCATTGGAGGAAGGTCAACCTTCAATTGTGCTCAGAATGGCTTAAGTCTCATGCAAGACAAGGCTGCTGTGGTTGAATACTTTTTTTGTGTTCCTTTCATGATGCTGTTGTAGCTGTTTTAATTGTTGTTGATGCGTGTTGTGATTGGCCGGTAATCTATGATCGATGGTTATCCGTAAAGGACCAAAGAGAGCTTTCAAGAGATACCAATCTCAGACCTCGGGCATATCAAACAGAGGTGAAGAAAAGTAATTATTACTAATTAGTAGTTCAAAATTATGAATTTACCCCTTTCAACAAGGCTTCCATGTCTGTTTATGTCACTTGTGACGCAATAATTAACCTCAGACCCAGGTTCCTTGCACATTCCCTCTCTACTGGAAAGTGCTGGTTAGGTGTTTTGGCATGGCCACTTAGCTTAACCTTCCAAGCACGTACATGATCTCATTAATATATATTTGACTATTAAAAAAGAACAGAAAAACCTTTTAATCTCTATTTTTCCATAGGTTACCTGCATGACAAAGTCAGCCTAGCTTTTATAACCAAATTACACGAAATGTCAATTCAATGCTTATTTTCTTGTGTTGCAATTAATTGACCTATCTATACATGGTTCTGAAGATCAAGGTATGATATTGAATGTTTTTTTCTTTATATAATTAGATCAATAGCTCATTGACTGTTTACCTCATCATCAAACAGTAGTCATAACGTGATTTCAGTGTTGTACTTTGTGAGCCGCCAAAGCCTGAGCTTTTGTAGTGGGGGACTATATGCCATTTTCCATCTACGTGGATCCTTTCAAGCAAGAATATAATTCTCTTGTTCTGATCTTAAAAGGAAATAAAGGATTCTAAAGAAGAGGTGGTCTTGTGCATGTGCATATATTTAATTATGACTTTGAATTTTTATATACGGAAAATAAGGAACTCAAAACCTAACTAAAAGAATCATAAAAGAGACCTCATTCAGAGAACCCATGTTATACGAGGACTTGTTCCACATCTCCCTTTCTCAGCTTTAGTAATTAATAACATTCAATATAATTCTAGCTTACTGTGCTTTCATCCTTATCTTATCAAAATTTTCTTATTGAATGGAATAATAATTTTAAAAAAGGGGGAATCATGCGGCAGCCAATCACGTTATATGTTATTGCTGAATAACTTCTCCATGCACGTAATTTCCTTGAAGTTTCAGCAGAGTTGAGTGATTGAACATGATATTGATGGAATTATAGAATGATGAGATGAGAAGAATTGCACGAGTATACTGTTTCCACATCATGCCATAGTTTTCCACGTGGAATTAGTGGGGATTCAACAGATTGGATGTAACGTGTTTGGACAACCATTCATACTTTGATTGTATTATTTTTTTGTTTTTCAATTAATTAGCTTTTTCATGTCACAGGTGGTGTGGTCAGCTCCTCCAGTTTCATCCCATTCCTGGATTGCCTAACTCACACACTTCACCTACCCAACCCAGACAAGAATATCTAAAATTGTTATCCAAATATCTATGGGCCGGGCACGTGCGTGTATAGATATTTAATTAATGTTTCATGTGCAATCCATTTTGTCTACCAATATGATTTTTTTTTTCACTTAAAAAATATATTTTGATTCATTGAAATATTTATATCATATTTTTACAAATTATGGTATTTATTAGCTTAAGCATATGCATACTTAAAAAAAAATTTAAAACATTTTCATAGTTCATGTAATATTAAATTATTTAGTATCTATAATATTTTTTCTATTTTTCACGTGTACCCTGTAATCTTTCCACATGATTATTTGCCTAGGCAAAAGCTTGACTTTCTTTCTTTTGAAAAAGTCATCAGCGGAACACAATTCAGCCATATTTTTTATGCCCTATATATCCTTTGTAAAATTGAACATTAGCATGGATTTTTTATGAATATTGACTCGATCTGATACTCCGTACCAATGCATTAATTTTAATGAATAAGACGAAGGAAACTAGTTAATTTCTATGTTGCATACAAGAAGTTTTCGGGTCCTGGATTAAAAATCTCACAACATGAATTATGGATCGACTCATATAAAAGAAAAACAACATTTAAACACATGCATGATTCAACTGAATATTTCATAGGACAGATGGAGGTGGTCTTCCCAATTTAACCATAAACTCAACTACAGTGGTCCCTCTTATTAAGAATAAAGAGTTAACTAGAAATAAAGAGTTGACTGAATTATAACAGGATAAAATCAAATCTCAATATGAATGATCTATTTAACAAACTTTGTTGATATTTGTGTTTATCCATATTTAGATCATTGGGTTTATAAATAGGATTCATGTAATCTCTTTCTAATTATCATGAATATTCAAGATATAATCTTTCTGTATATTTGTGTTTCTCTTCCTTCTCGACATTATTCTATATTAATATTAGATTTAGATATTCTACAAATATAAAAAAAAATTCAATTGAATACAAGATTGCTAGAGGAACCCACTCGAATATCATTTAAATGGATAATATTGTTAGGTATATCCCATTTTTCTACCCCAATTTAAATATCAACAAAATGAGCAATTGCCTGTGGAGCCTATAGATGTACATTGCATGCACCTCTTGAATAATGATTTACATATATAAGCAAATTGTGTAAATATAAGCAAAAGTCAATAATTGTTCATGGACTTATGCTATTTTTTCTTGAAAATTGTTACACTCAGTCATTTCTGCAGTTCAATCACATTTTGAAAATTTTAAAGTATTTGTTTAATGAAATACATATTTTAATTTTATAAATAAATAAAATACAAATTAAACTCTAACCAATTTGCATGAATGCATACATTTTTAATTACATTTTTTTAATAGAATATATACTCATTTAAAATATATACTCTAATATAGATTTGACATACTCGGTTAAGATCTTTTTATTTATCCTAATTTGTTATTGATATTTTTATAGATAAACCCTAACGCTATGGGAAATGATGAAGGGTTGGGATAGATAACAATCCATGCAAAAAAAATAATTTTTGGTTGGTTAACTTTTCTGTTATTCTCATTAGGAAACGTAAAATGCAGAATTTTATTGTTTGATTCACCCTGAATAAACTGTGATAAACGGTTTATAAGAGGTGGTTAAGGAGTTGTTATTTTCAAAATGTCAACTTAATTTACCCTTGAAGTATAATTTTGTTGTCCGTGTAGTTGATGGAAAAAAATCATTCTATAATTAATGTAATTAAATCTAGACCGTCCATGATATATGTAATAATTTATGATGGACCTTTAAATATTTTATACAACTAATCAATCA
Source organism: Acorus calamus (assembly GCA_030737845.1). NCBI lineage: Eukaryota > Viridiplantae > Streptophyta > Magnoliopsida > Acorales > Acoraceae > Acorus > Acorus calamus. The sequence goes on along the minus strand of CM060862.1, from coordinate 5,610,736 downwards.
AACTAAGCCTATATATGGTTAATGGTCATTCCAATTATTGTTCAATTTAATTAAATCCACGCAATCCATTGGTCATAGATCGTAATAAATTAATGAAATCATATTTTGGTTATAAAATTTACTAATTTAAGTAAATCATATATGTTGGTAATCTCATACTTATACCAAATATTCATAGCTTTGTTATACATTGCATCATTTAATTTACTTATATGTGTTATGTGTATCTGGATGTAACTTATAATAAACTCCGTTATAAAAATATATGAATAGGTTGTATATTTTATACTTAAATGCATCGAATAATTGTATAAATTATTCTTTCATGTAAACAACTAGCCTAATAAGTGTTATCACAATCAACATGATTTTTCCAAATCGAACAAGGGATGCACATGAACACTCCAGATCTTCAGCTAGCTTAAATTCGTCGGTGCCATCATTGACCATCACGATGCGGTTCGCCAAAGGTTATTCACCGCCTTGCTCAAGAGCCTTAGAAACAAAGATTGTCGAAGGCCTGAACGTTGATCTACACGGAGTCAAATGGCGACAAGGTGATCATAGTGAATCGAAGGGAGAGTGGGAGATGAAGAAGATAGGGTTTCCATGTTTTTGCAGAAAGAGTGAGAAAGATGATTTCGAATGGGTTTTCACGATAATGTTAAATGGGAGAGTAAATTAAATGTGATGGGATATTCTCTGAACACGTGTATGTAGATGGTGAAATGCAAGGGATTTTGGACGGTTAAGATTGCTTGATTTTTGGTGTATTTTGTGTGGTCTTGATTGACTCACACTAACCAGATCCATTGATCAAGCGGTCCAAATTAAAGAAGTGTATCATTGAGGTGTGTTAAAGTAACAGAGAATTTTTTGTAATGATAGTGAGGATATTTTTATTTCTAAGGATAAATAAGCCATGATAAACTATTCTTATATATTTTATTAGAGTTGTTATGAGACCGTATCCTAGCTTGTCCATGTATAATTATCAGGGTTTATCTGCGTCAAACAAACAATGAATAAGGGTTATTCTACCGTTATTCACCCTTATTCTCTGTTTATGTTAGGACACAAACGTGGGATAAGATAACAAGATTATTGTGTAGACAAAAAGTCAAGGTACCCCAAAACTTCTTCTTCGTTATATTTAAGGAAAAGGCCATACAACCCCCTATAAATTGATAGAAATTCATATAACCACCTGACTTTTCTTGAAATCCAAATAACCCTCTGAAAATATGTAATAAATCTAAATAACTCCATGAATAAAATTTCTGTTAACATGTGATGAATATTTTGTTAATATTATATTTGATTAACCCTGGATGAAAACATAATATACCAAACAAATCATACAATGTGTTTAAAATGCATAAATTATCTGTAAATGACGATTTTACCCATCTGAATATAGTTTTATAATCTATCCAGATGAGTAAAATCATCTTTTTTATAGAATTTTTTCATTTTTAACATATTGTAGGAGTTTTTTAGCATATTGTGTTTTCAATTATGGTTAACCAAACAAAATATTCACAAAATATTCATCATCTATCAATAGAAATTTCATTCAGGAGGTTATTTGGATTTATTATGTGTTTTTAGGGGGTTATATGAATTTTAAGAAAAGTTAGGGGGTTTGATGGATTTCAATAAGTTTACATAGAGTTATTGATTTTTCCCTATATTTAATTAGGTTATAATTTGCAAAATACAATATATAATATAATATAATAGATATTTGACTTCTTATTGGTGATTGTTAAACCATAGCCCTATATAAGGTAGGGCAATATTTTGGATCATTCACATCATCTCCACATCCATAGATATCTACATACAACGGTTGAGTGAAGGAAAATTAAAATTATGGGGATCGATGTTGGTGTTGGCCCCCCTGGAAAGTGTGTGTCACACCCTGGAATTTGGAAAGGATTTATTGATTAAGTTCCATGAAAGCGTGCGAACTTTATAAAAATTCCCTCGAGTGTATATATATACACACACACATATATAGCTTTGGGTTCTTTGGTTGCTTATGCTAACTTTGCCATCCAATAATTATTAAAAAATAAGAATTTGGCCATCTGGCATAAAGTCAGCTTGATATTAGATGTATTCGACAATAACCCAGAAAATTTATTTTGTTGAAAGGGAGGAAAGCAGGCAGTGTAAATTAAAATTTGCTAGTGGTTTTGATTTGTCTCTTTACACTTTAAGAATGAGGACTCTCTTTTTGGGGAAGACCCTACTTACTTTTATACGTGGTTTGGTTTTCCTTTTTAAGTTTCGAAAGACGATGGAAAGACAGGAATCCAGTCAACTGGAGATTACTAAGGTGTGGTGACTTGAATTTGCAACCAAGTCACGGTACAGATAATAGATAATGAGACATGCTATGCCAGTATGTATTTGTGGTGTTGGCAACTTGGCATGTGATGATAACATGCTAGGCATGAGGATGTACTCACTTTTCTGGGGTTCTTTTAGAAAGGGAGAACCATATATATACATTGAACCAATTTCTTGAATCAAAAGTTAGGTCTGACCGGCCACTGACATGTACTCTGTACACATGGGGTCCCTAACTCCCAATTATATATGGTGGTCCCATATTAATGACACAACTATTAATTGTGTACTACAATATATTTCATCGTTGGTACTTTACGGTTAGCTACTAATTAATCTGTTTTTTCTATTTCAGTAAATATTTATTAGATAAAACACATGTCACTTATTTTTTATTACATAAAAATTATATATATATATATATATATATATATATATATATATATATTGTTTGTGCACAAATTTGAAATTAAAAAAATGAATAAAGGTAAAAAAATTTAGGTTAAAAGAAAAATATTTTACTTTTATTTTCCTTTTAACCAATTTTACGGTGTTTGTGCATATGATATAAAATTACACTTTCTCTTAAATTCTCACATATGTGGAAATAAAAATTTTTCCACCTTCCCTAAATAAGACAAAAGGAGATAAAATAATGAAAAAATGTATTCTTCTTGTTTGACACAAACACTAGATTTTTTTAATAATCAAATAATAAATTTTAACTTTGTCTTATTTTTCTTCACTTTTTATCATACACAAACATACACTGATACACTCGGTCCATTTTACAAACTCATTTACAGTTAAAAAATGATCATGTAGCCGCAGATACACTCCGCTATTAGTGTATTATTGTGATAGTGCAGTATATACTTCATTTTTTATAACAATATATATTTCAATGGATATAAATATATTTCAAAAAAAAAAATGATGAGTACTAGTCTTCATTATTTCATATTTAATTTTGCAAATGAGATAGTTAATTTATATTTTCATCCTAGTGTTGTTTTGTAGTAAAAGAAAATATTTTCTCTGTTATATAGAAATTGGAAAAGTGCACAGTGTTAATATTATTTTAAAATTTCATACATTATTTTTTTGTTAAAAAAAATATTCTCAGTTAATTATTTGTGACAAATATATAAAACTAGGTTAGTACTGCTATCTAACCTAGGGAGAAATATTTAAAAAATGCATTTGCTCTTCTGGGCACATTAATACTACTATTTAGGTCCTTTGTTGATGATCACACCAAAATTGAGTGAAAACATGCTTGCATTTATTATATGATATCATATGACACCAACAGTGCTCCGTCGTCCCCATGTCTGTTTGTTTTTCCTCGTACAGCGTGACAGTTTGTCTTTTCTTTTTTAGCTTGGAAAACATTATCACCATTACCATTTAAAAACTAATTGTAACCATAATTAATTAGACTGCCTTAAAGCTAGGATGGTTAATACAGAGGCAAGGCACATCTTGTTTGGTGCGTTTTCCAATGGGTTTTGTTCCCTGACAAATTTATTGTTTTTTTTTTTTTTTTTTTTTTTTTTTTGGTAAGAGGTGCCTTTAGACATTATATATATCATTAAAAATACAAATTTATATGGATACAACTACTCTAAAGTTATATTTATAAACTCCACACAAGCATGTATAAACAATATAATAGGTCCCATCAACCTACGAATAAGTGGATTATGGAGCACAAACACCATTTTAATTTCACTTTTTGCCGAGCAAAACGTGCGAGCTCCTCAGGGGCATGAACTAAATCCCTAGGGACTTTACAAAACTACCATGTTGAATGAGGACATCAGTACTCTGTATTTCAGCGATCGCATCCTGAACATGTGAAGGGCCTGGACTACCAGATTGAAGGAGCTGAATAAAGATAAACTATTTGAGCATATGCGAAAAATAGAAATGCCCTGTTCTCGCATGAAACATACTCCCATTCTGATGGCCTCAGCCTCCATTCTCAACGGGGTGGCCCAAGGCCAGCTTGCATATCCAGCCCCTAAAATTCTGAAAGGAGATGTACAGATCATCACAAACTCAGCACCCGCACCACCAGATTGACCATCAACACCGCCATCCGTGAGGAGAATAGAATCCTCTGTCAGATGGGCTGTTCCACATGGACCCATAGACTTAAATGGCATACACACTTGTGATTGAAGAATTCGTAGCGACCGAGAGTCGTTAGTGTGTTTCATCAACTTCTATACGCACTCTTTGGTATGTATTAGAACCCTTGTTGCCACCATTAATGGTTGTGGCTCCTACCTCCGGAAGATCCATTTATTACGGCAACACCATAGCTGCCATAGCATGAGAGCCAAAGTGACCTATTGAACATGCTTCAAATAAGTGTTAGACCAAACTTCATCTGAAAACACATACAATCAGGATCGGGCACTCCAGGTTCTCAGTGGAGGATGTAGCCAAGTTGGGAGTATCCTCCAACAGTCAGCCCCAAATGGGCATTGGACAAATTTATTGTATTGTATTGATTTAACTAATGTGAGATTTCCAATGGGATTGGGAAGAGACAAAACACCACTGCGTCCATGATAACTTATTGAAGTCCTGGTTTACATTGATGTGTGAATCGCTTAAAATATGTTACATAAGTCACAAAACCAATCAGTGTGCACCGAGGACCTATGGGACTACTCTCAGTGGGGGTTGGGGTGGGGGGACAATTGATGGCTGTCTTGCTTCGTATTAGTAATGTTATTTTGTTTTATTTACATGTAGAATCCGTCAAAACCTGTTATTCATGACTTATGTTTTATTAAATTTCATCCCTGGTTGGCCTACCTTGGTACCTTACATAAAGGGATTATTTCACATTTAAGTATAGTTTGGCCAAACATGTTGGATTTGATCCATTTGGATTGCTTTGCCAGTTCTAGATCTCATGGAAGACAAAGTTTAAAAAATAAGTTTAACTAATAAATTTTGTTTACACAGAGAAAAAATAAATGCCGACTCAATTTACAATTCATGTGTTACGATACTCGAAGATGTTGGTACTCTTTTATGGGGATCCATTGACGCCCACCTCGACTATGTAACACTTTAACCAAAATTAGGGAGACTCATCTTCCCAATGATCATGTCTGCTTTTGTAAGGTGCTACACCAAGCGATCCGAGAGAAAAAGGCTTTGGAACAATGTCTATGCAAGCAGATATGGAAACATATACACAAAAATTACAAAATCCTCTCACTTCACCGGTAACTGAAAGTCTTAGTTTGTGCATAGATTTTGCTTCAAATGATGGGCTATCTGTTGGTTAGGTTTATGTACAAACATCTTTTAAGTAACATACACTAAATACAAGTTGTATCATAAAGACTTTTCACTCCTCAAGAAGATATATATTGTAATTTTAAAAACATGTTTTTTAAAAAACTTAGTAATAAATATTATTGTGAAAAATTAGTTAAAGAAGATATTATTATCAATTATTGATATAGTCCATTAGATCCAAAATTAGGAAAGAAAAACTAATTCTCATAATAAGAAGAATAAAAATGAAATGTAAAAACATTATGAATAAGAGCAGAAGGAGATAAACAGTTGTATGCAAAGAAAACTTATTTATTTTAAAATCTCTACTGTTTTTTGTGAGAAATTTTACCTCTTTTTACATGTTCTCTCTTTTAAGTTGATTAGTGTCTCCATCAAATATGGGGTGATTCCTCTTGTGAATTAGGAAGAAATATGTTCATGGTTATAACATTTGGCGTCGTGTATGGATAAAACAACGAAAAAACCTAATTTTCTTCATTCACAACGTTTAACATGAAGGTCATCTATGCCCCTGTGAGACTTGATTTATATGTACACATCTCTGAAAACTGAATAATTAACCAGATATGTAAGAATACTTTCAATCATATTAGGACATTATCTATTTTCAGTTTTTCACTTGTTTAAATGTATATTGGTCAAGTTGATGGTACCATATGTTCTAATAATTAAAAAATTTAAGGGTAGAGTACTAGGGAAGACCATATGTTCCTTCAGCCTGGTGGTAGCGGGGACACCCCCTTTGGAGGATGGATCAATTCCTGCAAAGGGCAAGATCAAAACAAATTGTCCACACTTGTATGGGGTTTATAACTCCCATTTTAACAATGCACCTAGACCTATTAACAGTATAGCTAGATCTATTATTAATGTGTTCAAATTTGTTAACAGTATACGCAGTTAGTGAAAAAAATCGTACAAATGAAAATATTAATGATAAATTTAATAATTGTTATTCAAAAAGACTTGAAAATAATAAACAATAAGATATGGTGAACTAAAAGCAAGTTTAAATATTTCAAAGCTTTGATTTAGGTTTCCGGAGGACCAATAATTAATTTTTCCATAATTATGAAAATAAAAAAATTAATTCTTTTTTCTATATGTATTTTGAAATCGATTCCCAATTGCATCTCTCCCTTCCTCTCTGTATAAAACAGAAAAAATAAATAAATAAAGAGCGCACATCGATTTATTCGTGTATTTTGTGATTGCGGCTGTCGCAAGGGATTACTCAATGCAGGGGACGACAGTTTAGAAATGTTCCCTTGGAGCTGAAGTTTAACTTGGCAATAAAGAAGGAAAAGAGGACAATAATATAATAATTAACAATGACAAGACATTAGCCAGTATGTCCGAGTCTGTGAGAGGGAGAGAGAGAGTTCGCACCTACTCAGGATCCCATTGACCTCCCCCCCTTTTTTTTTCTCTTCTCCTTCACAGACAGAGAGAGACGGAGAAGGTTTGTTTTGGTGGCCTATACGTAAAGCTGACGGTTTGACTCCGGAGCTAGGGTTTTGGTCCTGACATTGAGTTTGGATCTGGCATCGTTGGGTGCACAAGGTACTCTATACCTCTCTCTCTCCCCCCCTTTTTTTGTTTGTTGATTTTTCCGTTTGCATTGCTGGTTCTTGGACTGTATTGCTTTTCCCCCCTTGAACGTGTCTGGTGTGTCGGTCGATTTTCTGTCTCTGTCAAGGGATTAGCAGAAGCCTTTGGACTACCAAAGAATGTGACAGCAGCTCCCCTTCATTTCCTCTAGTCTACTTTTCAAGATCAAATGAGAATGCAACATCATTCATCATCATCTTCTTTTCAACCAAGTTCATGGGAAATTGATTTGAATGGTGACCTGGTTACTCTCCTCCGTTGCTGGTTGGAGAGTTAGCCCTTGAATCATACCTTCCTCATGTAGGAGTTGCTCCTGTTGCATTCTCCAACCCATTAACCACGTCCCTACTTGAAGAAACAGCGCCCTTGACCTCTCTAACTGTGATTATGATTATGTCCTCACGACATCATTGATGGCTTTCGTCAAGGTTTAACTCCACGCTTGTGGCAACATTAATGGCTTGCAGTTTTGGTATTGCTGAAACAAGTGTTTTTCTTAGTCCAGCGGGATGACTCTTGCCTCCACTAGGTTTTTCATCTTTACCCATGATCGTATAGACGCCTCTCTGTTGTGTACAAATGAATTGTAATTTCTCTCACCATGTAGAGGTTTTCCCCTTAATTTGTACGCCACCAACTTTACCTTCCTTTCCTTCAGAATCTCAATGTATTTGTGGAAACACACCTCATTCAACCAATCTATGAAATCTTCAGCATGAAGATGACCATTAAAGCTTGAAAGGTTGATCTTTGTATAGAAATACCTTGAATCATGGACCTCACAATCACGAATTCTTTCTTGCACCCTGGTAGCACCCGGACACGTCTACGTCCTCATAGCCTGCCTGCCTATGCTCCAGGATAGGGATGTAATCACATATAGGAAGAACACGAGTTTTGTCGGCTTTTTATTCGAAAGATGAAGATCTCATACCAACTAGTGTGGCGGTAGCACGAGAGAAGAAGAAACCCACGTCTTCTTATTGGAGAATTCTTTGAATCTACAAGTAAGAAAATAAAAGAAGATAGTTTTGATTAATTCTGAAGATGGATCATACAATTATGGTAACACTTCAATTTATAGGCCACAATTACTTAGCAAAATCTTATCTAAAAATCCTAAAATTCTGAAATAAATCCAAAAAATTGAAAAGCTTCTAACAAACTCATCCAAATCTAAAATAGATAACAACCTAACTAAATATCCTTTTTGAAATACATCCTAAAATTAAAAAGATTCTAAAAATCAGAGATTCAATTTCAACTAATGAATGATGATTATTTGGACTCTAAATGATGAAATTTACCAAAATAGTAATATCAATAAATGGCAAATGGCAAATTTTCAGAAAGAATGAATTTTGAGGGCAATCTGTCCTACATTAGAAATACTATGTAGCAAATGAAATGAATACAATTGATGGTTCATTCTTTATGTTGGTTCATTTTTGCTTTAGGAGTTGTTTTTGTATTTAACCAGTGGGTCTTTGTTACCTTTCTTCATGGTCAGACAATGGAAGATTTGTCAGCTGGTGGGCATCGCTTCAGAAGAATACCTCGTCATTCCTTAGCTGCTAATCTTGAGCTAGATCCATTGGTTTGTTCTTTACTAATCATTATTTTGCATAATGCCCGTATCGATAATGTTTCCTTACTCTGAATAAATGTAATGTATGTTCCTTTATAGATTCGTGAAAATGATGGCACTACTAGTAACTGCATTTACATTATCATATACCGCGTTTTTCCCTGCTAATGATGCTTAATTGATTTCATATCTTTGGCCTGGAAATTCATGCAACATTGATAAATATCTTTGAATGTTGATTATTAGTTGAGTGCTACCTCAATGATGATCTCATTTGTGTTTTATTTAGGAAAAGCATAGGCTATGTTGTAAAGAAGATGCTTTTTCTTCAGTATGTAGGCTATCAGGTAGAAAAACACTGATGTCCTCTATATTGGTATTTTCTTTCACTCAGCTGAATGAGAATCTGGAGCAGTGGCCGCATCTAAATGAGTTGGTTCAATGCTATAAAGCTGATTGGGTGAAGGATGAAAGCAAGTATGGTCACTATGAAAGCATTCCTTCATTGCCTTTCCAGAGCCAGATTTTTGAAGGACCTGACACTGACTTAGAAACAGGTGTTGTGTTGACTGCCACTGGGATTTCATCCTTATGTGTAATAGTAATGTTGGATGATTTATCTGAACCCATTTACATAATGTTTTGTTCATCATTACAGAAATACGGCTTGCCAATGCAAGAAGTCCCAAGAATGAAAACTTCGTTGATGATGACCTTCCTAGTACTTCAGGAAGGCACATGTCAGATGTTAGCTCTTCTTATTCGGGGAATTCAAGTCTGGTATTGGTTGAAATCTTTGTTACGTTCAGATAGCATGCGCATGAATGGTGATTTGTTATGAATCCTGAGTTTGTGGGCAGTTTCTACACAAATTATAATCCCCAGAATTTATATATTTACAATTTTGTTTTTCAGTCGATTCATATTTTGTCAGTTTCAAAGCAAAAATACAAAAGTTGCAACTTGGAAATCCTTATATTTTGTAGTGTCAACAAATGTCATTGGATGTTATCTACTGATCTTCCATTTTTTATTTTATTGTACCAATGAATATTTATGTTTTTAATAGGAAAATCAAAAGATATATAATACCCTTCTTTGTTTCTATTGCAAAATTACCAACCAGTTTTTAATGTTTGTAGCCATACTTTGACCTGTGTGTTTCCATCTCTAAAATTTCTGGAATATTTGCTGGTAAGTCATGTTGCTTGCTTTTGGCTTCTCATGTCATTGGAATCTCCCTGCAGAATGTTTTTGTGATGCTAGTTAAATGAGGGATATGACGCTAATGGATAATGCCAATCCGACTCTTCAATCCTAACTCCTAAGATATATGTACATATTTCTTCTTTAGGTTCACCGGCATTGTTGACTTAATAATTTCTCATCCATTTTTCACACAGGGGTATTTAATTATTTGCTGATAGGATTGTTCTCTAAGAATAGCATATTTTTGCCCCTTGACTGCAATTAGGTTTATGTCTATTGTTTCTTGTAGCCTTTTGCAGATACTTCTGAGACACGGTGTTGATCTTTTTTCTTTCTTTTTCTGTACCATATATGTAAAAATTGAAGCAGTCATAATTATGTCTTATCTTTATTTCCATGAATATTTGAAGCATTTTGGGGAATCTCCGCTTCCTGCGTATGAGCCAGCTTTTGACTGGGAGAATGAGAGGTCATCGATCTTTGGACAACGAACACCAGAAGCTCATCCAGCACAATATTGGAGGTATAGCTGTCTGTCATCTCATGTTTTGGTCACCTTCTTTCTCATACTTCTACATTCCAATTATTAACTACCATTAGGCTGCTGGATTTTTGCATTCCCTTTCTTTGAAAAAAAAGGCCTCAGGCGCCTACCATTTTTTCAAAATAAAAAAAGAACTACTATTAGGCAGCTTTCGGAAATGTAGTTGGGCAGAATTTGGAGATTTTGGTCTAATCATGTATCCAAACACTCTCAATGCTCGAAGCGAAAAACAATTTTTAGTTATCAAGAAGCTTTTAAAAAAATTGGCAAAAGTATGCTTACTGGAAAGCTATTTCAAAGCTACCATAATGGGGCGTTTGGAAACACGGTTTGGGGTGTTTTTTCTTTTGCAGAAAGCCAAAAGCAAGACTAAGCAAACATGTTCCCAAACGCCCAAAACTTTGAATGATTAAATGGAAAACATGACTAAGCTTTTTATTTATGGAAATCAATATTCAAAAGCAAGAAAGTATGATTTGTGGGAATCAAACTGCTATCCCAAATGCACCCTAAGTGAAAGGCTACTTTTCAGACTTGTGTTCAAATGCTACCTAAGATTTTATCTACTTAAGCGTAAAAGTCTCTTTTAGTTAATTGTTATTCTAATATTTACATTGATTGAATCTTTGATTAATTGGATTGTAGTGGATTGAAGATCTCTGTTAAGGTTCTATCATTGTCTTTTCAAGCTGGATTATTTGGTAAGCATTGTCCCCCCAAGTAGTAATTATCTAATACATTTGCGTTAGTTCGTGCTAGAATACTTTTTTAGTCTACTTTTTGTTGACTATATGAGGCACTAAATTGGGGAAAAATCTTTTCTTTGCAGAGCCATTTTATGGTACTATTTGCTTATATAATAAGGAGAGAAGAGAGAAAATGTCAGAAGACTTCTATTTTCGTGTGCTACCGACTGAGATGCAGGAAGTAAGCTATGAAGATGATGTACAATTCTGGGTTTACAAGTATAATTGATTGTGCTCTTTTTTATTGTTTTTAGTGTTTGCAATATTTTTTTTTTCTTCTGTAGGACCATTTTCTTACTTGAAGTCCTCTCTTTATTAAACATAATAAGAGTAAATTCTCCTTGTTGTATTACAGGCTAGTGGCTCTTCTGAATCACAAGGAATATTCACCTTGGATACCCCATCAGCTTCAGTTTGTCTACTTATCCAGCTGGAGAAGCCTGCCACAGAAGAAGGCGGGGTAACTCCCTCAGTTTATTCCCGCAAGGAACCCGTAAGTTAAGTGCGAGTTTTAGCATTTTCCTCTAAATCCTGATAGATGATGTTTCCAAATCCTGGTGGTGCATGATGATGACTGGCCATGGATCAGAGTTTATTTGGTTTCTGAGAATGGTGTTTAATTGCAGGTACATTTGACGGAGCGAGAAAAACAGAAGCTGCAAGTGTGGTCCCGAATCATGCCTTACAAAGAGTCATTTGCCTGGGCCATTGTTCCACTGTTCGAAAGCAGCAGTGTTGCAGCTGCTGGTGGGGCCACGTCTCCCAGTAGTCCCCTTGTTCCGAGTATATCTGGGTCAAGTTCACTGGAGAATGTTATTGAATCTGTTCCGAAAGTCAGTTTAGATGGGAAATTAGCCCAATACTCTTGTGGGAGTTCTGTTGTTGTTGAAATATCAAACTTAAATAAAGTCAAAGAAAGCTACACTGAAGACTCACTTCAAGTAAAACTTATAATCCTTTCATTTTCACTATTATCTCTGAATTATCTTTTCTCAATCTGTCAATTTCTTTGGTGTGTTTTTCATTATATTCGTAGAATCAATTAGGATTGTTGTCCAATTGCTTATTACCGAGTATATTAAAATTGTTCTTACTGTTTACTATTGAAGTGCCTTTGCAAGTATTATGCCATTATCGAGGAATTGGGCATTTATTTATAGTCATCTCCCATTTTCAAGTACCTTTCTAAATGGTTTGTATGCTTTTCCTGGAAGATAGGTCTTGATTGAAACTTCAGAAAATTCATGTCAGTTAGAAATGCTGTTAACATGTTCTTTTTTCTTCTCTAAAAAAAATTATTCATTTTTCAGTATATGATATACTGTTTTGCATCACATTCAAATTTTTTAATGGTAAATTTACTGGTGGTTGTTTTATCTCAATCCTTGTTTTACCTTTTACAATCTTTTTCGACTCCACACCTTGTCTGCTAAATTATGCTGTGTCATTATTTTATTTGGCATCATTTCTATGATGCCATCACTGTTGTTTGTATCTTCTGCATGTTTTTGAACTGCAGCTTATCCCTGGGGATACATGGTTATTCTTTAATTATTTATTTCATATTCTTGATAAGTTTATTAATACATGTGGCAAGAACATTTTATATTTCAGTGCCATAAGCTACATTTTATCCATGATTTTGTTGATTATCAGGAGTAGCGATTTTTTTTTATCTGACTGGGGACTCTGAATTGTTAATATTTATGTTTACACTGAATGTCTTGTTTCCAATGATGTTTTCCTGAACTTGTTGTTTGTACTTTGTATCTTTGTTCACTCCATTATATAGAATCATATTCATATTATAGTTGTATACCCTTAAAGGTTTTTTCTCTGTTCTTCTTCTCTTCTTAGGACCCAAAGCGAAAGGTTCATAAACCTGTCAAGGGTACTTTGAAACTGGAGGTCGAGAAATTTCATCTTGCCATTGCTCACTCAGACAATTTTTTGGAAAGTGGCAGTGTGGCTAATGATTCAATTGATATTGGGGATCGAAATGCTGAATCTGCATTTACAGGATCCCTCAGCAATGGTTCGGATGGGGTTCAGAATGGTAATGCAAAGTGGAATTCTGTGGGGGGAAGGGAAGTGCGCAGGAATGGTCCAAGTGCTTTCGTTCAAAACCATCATGTTGATGTAAGTTGCAAGACGTCATATCTCAAAACTGCTAAATCGATGGGATACCTCTACCCTAATTGGATAGTTCTCAGTTCTCACATTCAATGAGGCACAACATAAAAATGCCCAAAAAATTGAATCAATTTTTGGGAATTATAATTCTAGTGGAATTGGATTTCCTATTTCTCAATTCTGTTCTTAAACAGGTCCATAGAGTGTTTTAGGAAACACTGGACATGTCCATAGAGTTGGGCTTGTGATTTAGATGATTTTACATTCATTTAGCTTATTTTTACATCCGTTGATTTATATTTATTGTCCAAGTGCACAGGAAGTCTTCTGTCAAAATTGCATTGGGCATGTTGACCAGGGGCAATATTATAAACATGTTGAGTTGAATTATAAAGCAAATTGATTAAGTACATCATAATTTGATGGAATATGTAAGACTTATTAATTATTATAGATATTGTCTGGTAGAACTGTAGAAAATCGAGAGGAAAAAGTTATCTAAAGCAAGAAAAGTATAATCATGAAGTAGCTTGAATGTTTTTGGATATGAGAAGCAACCATTGGCCTAATTAAGGTTTAATTAATGTTTGTATATATTAAAGCATTTTGAGATTTTAATGGACATCTTGTTTTCTTTTCTGACCCTTGTCTTTCTGTATATATGTATGATTATTATGTATAAATTATTGAAGGCTTTAGTACAACTGCTATGTGGTTGATTGTATTAACATTGGTGGGCCCTTGAAAAAAACATAATATTTTTAGAGAAAAATATGAGCGGCATGCATATAGCATAGACATAGAGTCATTCTAGGATGACTTTTTGAGAGATGTTTCTCGAAAAAGAATGATTTTCTTTTATTCACAGGATAAACTCAAGATGAAAATATCTATTGTTATAATTGACCTTGATTCATGGGTTTCCAGGTCCACACAAAAGGGCTAAAGACTACTAAACTTGTTATATTATTACTTCCTAAAACATTATGGGTTGAAAAAATTAAAAGTTTTTCGTTCCATTGACAAACTTGATTATGGGTGTATTTAGGGTTGCAGTTGTTGTAATATACTTATAGGTATGTATTAATTGTTCCTAACAGATATTTATTTGTGCATTGGCAGTTCCAAGCTTTTGATTTTCGTATGATGACAAGAAGTGAACCCTTCTCTCAGCTTCTGCACTGCTTATATGTTTACCCCTTGACTGTTAGTTTAAGTCGGAAAAGGAATTTGTTCGTAAGGGTGGAACTGAGAAAGGATGATGTTGACCTTCGCAAACAGCCATTAGAGGTAAAGACATGACCAAATATTGACCTGTTTCCTTCTCAACCAAGCTATTTAAAGATATATTTGTGTTTTCTCCTTAGGCAATGTACCCAAGGAGTCCTGGATCTCCTGGTGCACCACTTCAGAGATCGACTCATACACAGCTTGCTATTGGTGCTAGAGTAGCCTATTTCCATGATGAAATTAAAATTTGTCTTCCTGCTATATTTACCCCCCAGCTACACCTTTTGTTCACCTTTTTCCACGTGGACCTTCAAACGAAACTTGAAGCTCCAAAACCAGTATGTCCATTTCAGGTTTTCCTTGTTTTCGGTGGATGGAGTACTATTTTAATGACATTGTAAATGCATTGTCTCTTTAGGTACTTTCCAGATTCACTTTACTATCTAATGAGATATATGATTGTTATGCAGGTAATTGTTGGTTATGCTGCACTTCCCTTGTCAGCACATGCTCAGTACGTTATCTTTACTTTTAAGACCAGACTTAAAATTTTATATAAACTAGTAGGAGGTATACGTGTTGCATGCGTATTTGGAAAAGAGAAATTAAGATGCTTGATGATAAAAATCATGGATGATAACAATTGGGATGTTGTAGGTTGTAGTATTGGTACTCTTCTTTTCTACTTCTTATTTTTCACCGAGAAATATGATATTATAACTACCATACCTAATATATATTATAGTTATTCAAATTGTCACATTTTGGTTAACTTTACGTTAATGAAAATTGCAAATGTTGACCATCGAATGATTGTCCTTTACACTCTATTTTGGTAGAAGTAAAGATTATTGTAGTATTTACTTCGGAAACACAGAGGATGCTGGTGTAATGAACATCTTTTTGCTAGTTTACATCATAGCATTTTTCATTTGATGATCCAGCTTCTTGATTGCCTGAAGATGATTGTAAACCATCTACATTTTCATTTATTGATGTTCATCTTCATTTTTTTTACTGGCATTTTACACTATTACTTTCATATCAATTTTGATTTCTACTTGGCTTTAGCATAGGCATTGACATGGTTCCATGACCTGATCCACGGGGATTAAGTTGTCTTTTTATTGTTTTGTGTCATGTATTATCTAATTTTTTGACTTTTTTTATTGGAGGTGGCTGAGAAAGCTCAGCTTAAATAGGGGATGGAGGGTGGGTGGTTGCACATGTATAAACAGTGCAAGGAATGACACTTGTAAGTAGGCTTGCCAATGGAGTGGATGATAATGTGGATCCGGATGTCGGGTTAATTATCTACATCTGATGATTCACATTTGAATTCGAATATTGTTAGAGATGTCCGATAACTGATTCATATAAAAATACATGTAAACAATATTTATATTATACATATCAATACGATGGTACATCCCAATCTTAAAAGAAAACTAAGGGTTTGGAATAAATTTAAGTTTCTCAAACCCTCCTCCCCTCCTCCCTCTGGTTTTCCCAAAAAAGAGAATCCTCACCCTCCCCTCCCTCCCTCACATGTTAGTCCTCCCCGGCATCACCATTCCTCTGCACCCATCTGCTGTGCGCTGATGACACCCCCCCCCCCCAACCCTCAACTCTCTGCCTCCCTAACTGACAGACTATTTGATCCCTTTTCTCCTTTGTGGATCTTATCTCCAGGAATACACCTCATCCCCATTCTGACCATCAAGGCCACCTGAGCCTCCTCTCTTTAAATTTTTGAAATCCTTGAAACCTTAAAAGAAATGATCCAAGGAGGATGTTGAAATTTTCAGATAATTTGTGCAATATTTGTATTTGAATACTTCTATTTCCATTCAAATCTGGATGTTTCAAATAGCTTTGTGCTGGATATCAGAGCGGATTCAGATTGTTCAGGCAGCTAATTGGACTATTGGAGAAGTTAAGGGTATATGTATATCCACTCCTTATCTGCTCAGTTTACAGGTCTACCTTGAAGACAGGAAGCATGGAAGTGTTGTGACTCAATGATGCTAAAGGATAAGTGGGAGATTTTGACTTATATGGTAGTAGTTGTAAGATGTAAATTAATTACCTCTGGACAGGGATGGTTATCTGTTTTGAATGCACTTTCTTGTTTTCATCTTTTTCTGGGAGACATCAAGTCTTTCCTTTAGGCCCCATTTGGAAACAATTGTCATATGAAATCAGTTTTTAGATAATAAGGTCCAAACATATATTTTTGAACTTCAGCTATTGATTTCAAATTTTGTTTTTATGCTTTAAAAATAAAAAAAACAGTTTTTCAAAAAAAAAAAAAAAAAAAAAGATCAACAAAAGAGCTTTTATGAAAATATCCTCTGCTCTCAAGAGATATTGAGTTTTTGTGGTTTGCATGATTTCTTTGTTCTAGTGACAGTTGAGAGTAGCTTTTCCATAATCAATTATTTTAATGAATTTTAAACATAAGCTGTTTTTGAATATTGGTTCCAAACGGGTGCATAGCATGTTTACTAACTGAATGAATTGGTGGGACATCCCATGGTTGTTTCAAAGAAAAAGTTAAGACAGGAATAATTTTGGAAGGAGTATGATGGAAGAAAGAGATCTATAAAGCCAACCACAAAATCTAGGAAACATGCTATGTTGATGTTGCCATTTATAATCCATTTCAAATTTTTTTTTTATATATTGTTTTTCATAAATTTGAATTAAAAAACGATATCTAGCTTATTTAGATGCATTCTATGGATGTCATTTGCTTTCCTTTCTCCAATCTATGGAAAATATGTTGATCCAATGTCAGTAAGCATATGTCACCTTTTTTCAGGCTGCACTCTGAAATATCTTTGCCAATCATGAGAGAATTGAGTTCACATTATCTCCAAGATGGTGGGAAGGTATATTTAGCAATATATTGAAATTTTTGTTCATTGCAACAAGCGTTTCTGTCATGCTCTACTTGACTAACTAGCTTCTACATCCAGTACACTTGCCACTCATTGCACTTGTTCTATCAAGAATTTCCACTATTTGCTGCATGATTGATTTGAACCAACTTTCTTGAAAGTGTCATGCATTGCATGCTTGTGCTATGAACATGCTGCTCTAATTTTGGCTTTGATGCTTAGATTATGTGATTGTGGTTGCTAATAAAAAAGGTCTTGTGATTTAACAATAGCACTCCACCATTTTGATTGTCTTATAGGAGAGGATGGATTTTCTGGAGGATGGAAAGAACGTCTTCAGATTACGTTTGAGGCTTTGTTCTTCGTTATATCCGCTCAATGAACGAATTAAGGACTTTTTTCTTGAATATGACAGGCATACCCTTCGAACAAGCCCTCCTTGGGGCTCTGAACTTCTTGAGGTATTGTTTTATTATTATTTTGGAATATTCAAGATTAATTTTTAGTTGAATTGTCGTATATTCTTGGGGACTTAAACAACAGTACTCTCACTAATGTTGAGGAAGGATTGTTGTTTTTCTTCTTTAGAGCTCTTCATCCCCCTCCATTTATTGTATTGCTTTGCTTCTATAATGGAATATGAAAGCCCCTCTCTCATTCTCACAGGAAAACAATAACGAAAACAAAATAGAGATGTGTAGTTATAAATTACATATTGGAGTGACCTTAATCAATAGAACACTGTGATCAATGTGCTGCTTTTACCTTCATATCTGCATTTAGCAAAAGCCAAAAATAACAAGATATTTTTGTTTGGCCTTGTAGCTGATGAATTCACCTTGGAGATAAATGAAGGCTTTATGCACAACATGAATTCACACCTCATCCTTTTAACATTTTACAAGTCTTTGTGAGTTGAAGAGTTGATCCCTGACTTCGTGATCTTTAAATTTGATGACCAATAATATAGATTTTTTAGCTTACTAAATAATTTGGCCAGGGACTTTTGCAGGTCCCTCTCCTTCCCACAAACTGGCTTTCTAATATTTCAACACCATCTACAAATGTTGGGATAAGTTGATAGCCAACTGTAACTAGGGGCGGAGCCAGGACAAAATTTTGGGGTGGGCTAAATTATAATTTTAGTAAAATTTTACTCCCATGTTAGACATGACCATGGGTTTTTACACAAAAAAGGAACTTTTTTCAACGAGCAGTCCTTTTTCCAGCTCTAATTCTAGCCCCATATACCTCTTTATATACCACAATTTTTTTTTTCATTTTTTATAAATATATACTTTTTTTCTAAAAGCATATAGCTCATCTTAAAAAAATCAAAACATGTACGAATTGAAATTGTGACCGGAAAAGAGATTGTATGTAACATTTGCATAACGGTGTATTGACATAAGAGGTTAAATTCAGAATTTTTATGTTTAAAATAATTTCAAGATTTTTTATATAAAAACATAAAATCTATGCATTTTTTTATAAATATATTATCATATAAACAATTTTTCTTTTTTTTGTAAAAACTGGGACCGGCCTAACCAACCTTTGCATCCACCCTGATTATACTATACTGCTCCTGTTGTAAAACCTTTTAACTTTTTTGAGATGTGCTCCACCACTCCAATTTGATCAGATGAGTATTTTTTTTCTTCTGTTTCTTCTTTTTTGACTAAATTTGTTGTATGAAAAGTAATCTCTATTGTAGATAGGTTTGGTGGTTTCGGATGTGCTTTTCAAAATAATGGGGTAAATAAATTTGATATGAACAATCTTCATGTGTAGGCCATCAACAGTTTGAAAAATGTGGATTCTACAGCATTGATTCAGTTTCTTCAACCAATTCTTAATATGCTTCTGCATCTCATAGGCGATGGTGGTGAAACTCTTCAGGTTTTCTGTTTTCTGTATTAGTATTCCACTATTCCCTCATCATATCATGCTATGTTATTTGCAGAATCCTGTTTCTGTTTGTTCTCTGCTTGGACATAATAAGGCATTGTGCATTGCAACACTATCCTCGACAAAATTTATGAACATCTCTTAATTTTGGTGTTATGGTGTTTCCTTATTGATCCGCAGGTGGCAGCCTTTCGAGCAATGGTCAATATCTTAACCCGGTATGCTTTTCTATGTTTTCTGAGAGATGAGCCCTTGGGGCACTGACATCATATGAAATTTCCAGAGATTGGTTGTGACTATTTCAATGTTTGTGTGCCTATTTAGTGTCATCATTTAACTTCTATTTTTCAACTATTGGAGTTTTGATACATTTGTCATATAAGTTTTCAAATTTTCCACTGCTTCTTGTTCTGAAGTACCAGAATCACAAAGGTATTGTTCATTTTCTAAAAACTGCTGAAATTTAATTCTGAGTTTTCTGTATATTCTCATGAATTAAGTTCTTTCTCTCATGTAATTTGGGAAGTAAAGTTGCTCATTAACAATCGTTGTTGAAAAGTTTTGTTCGTGTTTGTGTGTGTGTTTTTTTCTCTCTTTGAAGAAACGGTAGGCTTTTGCCTTTATAATATCATTATAGAGAGAAAGCCCAAAAAGGGTAATACAAGCAGAAGCAGAACCAAAGACACACCTTGTAGAAGAGAAATCTACAAGGGGTGCCCCTAGTTAAAGGCAAAAAACACCCCAGACAACTACCCTGAGATTACAACCCAGGGTAGTAATTCCAATTTGATTTGGATAGAAAAAAGCAGGATATAAATAAATCCATATTATTATTGTGTCTACCAGTCGATATCGAAATGGATAGCATTATTATTATTACCGATCAGTAAACTCTATGGAAAAGAAAATAATAATAATAATAATTTTTTATGGTAAAAATACATTTATCTCACTTATTCCGCAAGAAGAAAACCGGGGATCTGTTGAATTTCAAGTATTCAGTTTCACCAATAAGATTCGGAGACTTCATATTTGGAATTACACAGAAAAGATTATTTATCCCAGAGAGGTTTATGAAAAATTCTAGGAAAACGTCAACGGCTGCTGGCTTATTTGTCAAAGAAAAATAGAATACGTTATAATAAATTAATTGGTCAGTTGGATATTCGGGAGCCAAAAACTCGTTAATTTTCATTTTAAGAGTTCTTTGAATTTTTTCGGTTATTAGATTTGAAATTTTGATAAACCTTGTTTCGAGCAATTCATAGAGTAATGAATCGGAGAAGAAAAGATATGACTGTACCAGCTACAAGACAAGACCTTATGACAGTTAATATGGGTCATCACCACCCATCAATGCACGGTGTTCTTCGCCTGATCGCTACTCTCGACGGTGAAGATGTTATTGACTGTGAACCCATATTGGGTTATTTACATAGAGGGATGGAAAAAATTGTGCCCCCGAAGCCTAATAGAACTGGCCCCCGCACAGAATCTCACCCAATCGAGAATGCATCGGGGATAGCCGATTCCCAATGTTCTCCGCGTAAGGGGTACCGCCTCTGAAGATCACCTGGTTTCTGATAGGTAGACCAAACAACCGCCGGGATAAACGATTGAGAAATCTTCAAATCTTCGCCTGAATACTCTTGTCCCCTGGCTGCCTGAGCCTTCTACCAGCCTCCCAATGCTCCTCCAAAGAAGAGAAAGAACACCCCATCCCTGAAGCCCGGCCCATCCACCCCCAGACCTCATGCTTAGTGAAGTATCCTAAGAGTACATGCATATGTAAAATGAAATACTCTATGCGTCCACGATATTTGTTTCATAAGCCATGGCATCTTTTAGGATATATGATGAGAAAATAATTATGGAAAAATATTTTTAAAATTTTCCAGAGAAATCAATTTGTATTAATTCATAACACTGTGTCTTTTCTGTCATTGGAAAATTAAGAAATACAATACAGAGCAGCATGCAAACAAAAAATAATTCCAAGTTACTTTTGTTCCCCTATGTTAACAATCATAAGCTCCAGTTAAATCTTAAATACTACATAAATGCGTAGTTTCTGAGTTGAATCCATTAGTTCATAAACACAAAATTCAGAATAATGTAGTAAATGTGTTTTTTAAGTCGTCACTAATTTCTTTATATTTTGATGTGATAAATGTATTCTGCAGGGTTCAACAGGAATCTTCTGATGCAGCAGTAAGAAATCGCTTTCTTGTTAATTATGTAGATTATGCTTTTGATGACTTTGGGGGTCGCCAGCCACCAGTGTATCCTGGTTTATCATCAGTTTGGGGAAGCTTGGCAAGGAGTAAGGTAATAATCACTTGAAGAATTTTGGCGTCAGTTCATACTGGTAGATCTTTGGCACGCAGCATTTCCATTTTTTCATTCAGTCGCATCATGATCATTTTGAAGCCAATTTTGCGATTAAATTATTAATATAACCAAAAAATTTCTACTTAAGGAGTTCTTACTTTTTTTAAAAGAGTTCTTACTTTCTCTAAAAGTGTTCTTACTTCCTCTAAAAGTGTTCTTACTTCTTACTAAGGAATTAGATTTGTAACCATGAATTATTAGATACGAAAGTCTTGGATCCATGCATACTTTTGTATGGAAACACATTTAATTATCTATGTTCTAATATACTCGGTTACTTTCAAATATATATTTGTTGCATGCTTGTTTTGCAGGCTAAAGGATATAGAGTAGGGCCCGTCTATGATGATGTTTTGTCAATGGCATGGTTTTTTCTGGAGCTTGTTGTGAAATCCATGGCATTGGAGCAGACTTGTCTCTTCAACCATAGTCTTCCAATAGGTAATGCAATTCAGAAATTTTCTTTTCCTTGGTTTTTGAAATGTGGATTAGTTAACAGTGTTGCAACTATTGATACTGGGTCATTCTTTTGCTATCCTTTTAATACTAATTGACCCAAACATCCTTTCCTGGTTCATATATGATATATATCTAATGTACTACTATATTCGTTTCTGTTTTGAGGGTCAATATCTGATGTTTGCGTGCCTTCTATGTAATATGATTATTTCATTCTCACCTATCTCTAAGGCCAATTTACTTCAAAGAGATTCTCAATTGTTAGGATGTACTATATTTTTATACATGAAGTGGTTAAATAGTGAGTGTATCTGTTGTATGTGTTTTTCTTCTTTCCTTCCTTTCTACTTTTTTGAATAAGGGAGGGGGGTTCACCATGTTCTATTAAAACTGCGTTGACAAGTTTCCAAAGACCGAATTTCTTGCAAATGTCCAAATATTGATATGTGCCCTGCAGAAATGCTAAACATGTGAAATTCTAGTTACTTCGAGCTACATATTATTTTCCATATAATATTCAATGTGGTTAGGGTCTGATGTATGTGGTGGAATTTTCTATTTCTTATTCTGAATTCCTCATGCTACACATCAGAGGTCATATTCTTTGGAGGATATATTTAAAGATTTACTACTTTGGTTAGCTTGATGTATAGTTTAAGTGCTCTACATAATCTGATAGGACTTTTGTTGAACACTTTTTTAGTTTTCTCAATTTGGTTGGAGGTTCTTAATTTCTGTTGGAACTATATATGATATGGTTTGTGATAATTCCTTAATTTTATTTTCTCTCTCTTTGTTTGCCTTATTTCTCGCATAATAGGTGAGGATATTCCACCATTGCAGTTGAAGGATGGGGTGTTCAGGTGCATCATGCAATTGTATGATTGCCTTCTCACTGAGGTGCATGAGCGTTGCAAGAAGGGTTTAAGTTTAGCAAAGCATTTAAATAGCAGTTTGGCATTCTTATGCTATGATTTGCTGTCAATCATAGAGCCACGTCAAGTATTTGAACTGGTACTTATCTCTTCTCAGAATTTTTATTTTCAATCTTTGTACGTCATCTCTTAGTCGTCCAGAGCTCCTTCATATAACAAGATACTGGGGAGGGCGAGACTAACAGATCCAATCTTTGGCCTTTTCCCACTAAGCGGCTGCTCTCAGTACTCGAACTCAGGAGATTGTACTATTATTCCAAGCATTTTACCATTACTCCAAGCAATTTTTAAAAGAAAAGTATTGGCCACTCACTAGTTGAGAACAAGTAGTACATAGCCAGAAAAAGAATGAAAGCAAACAAAGGACCAAGAACAATCAAAATGGAGAAGATGTGGACAGGATTTCACCACCTCACCCCCCATAGAAAGCCATTACTCCAAGCATTAACACATTATTATAATGAGTTTATGCCTGCACTGTTCTTCAACATATATTGGCAGAATGTGCCATGGCTTATTAACTAGTTATTGATTAATCATGACATTATATTTTGCATATATACTTATTTGTGTGTTATAGAGCTGCATAGGTTTTGAAACAATACGTATTATTTTCTGTAGAGCTGTTTACTATGCTATCACATCCATAGTTTGAAATGCAGCCGCACGTACCGGTACGTGTGGCCGCACATGCTGATGTGCGCCCCCGGGCGCACATTCCCCCCAATATGTGGCGCACATTCGAAGACCGTTCGAACGGACTTCAAACAGTAAGCGAGAATTCGAAGTTCAGTTCGAACGGTAAAATCTACCTCTCGGTTTGGATTGCCGTTCGAACGGTAATTCGAACGGCAACATACCATTCGAAATCCATTCGAACGGGGGTTCGAACGGTTGCCTTACCCTATGTGCAACCGCATGTTCAGTACATGCGGCTGTATATGCCATGTGCGGACCCCACAGCACATGCGGTCCGCACATGATTTTGAACTATGATCACATCTATTATGTAGAGTATCACAAATTGATTTATTGGGATCATATCCCTGATATGATCAACATAGCATTATATCCAGCAATGGGAATCCACTTATCCGATGTAATTGTAGATTTATTATATTTGAATTCACCAACATTGATTAGTTTTGCCTGTGTTCACTTACATCAAAGGTGTATATTGATCTTTTATGAATTCATTTTGGTTTATTTTCATTAATAGAAAAAAATGAACTTTCTTCTCTTAAATCCTGTGATTTAAAGAGTCCCTTTCCATGTTCTTTTGATGAAGGATTAATGGTAAGTCTAATAATCTATGAAATAACCATCACATTGATGTCTAATAACCTTCTTAATTCTCACTAATGTTTATTTTGTCACTGTAGTTCAAGACATTGTGTTGCACTTACTACCTGATGCATACCTTTCAACAAATAAAAAAAATATGAAATGTTTTTTTGATAAAAATAAAATATAAATGTTAATCAGCATAAATGTTTTCTTGCTTCCCTTGTTGTTCAATGCACACCAATCATGGTGACACACTTGATAATATTTCCTTTAATTTCTTTATTTAAACTTCTTCATTTCAGGAATATCTTAACAACCCATTTTATCGAGAGGTCTTTTTTTCTAATATGCTAGGATGAAATACTTTAAAAAACTGCATCATTTCTGCATACTTATTTTTGTAACATGCTTAAATGACTTCTTATAAAAACTTCCATGATATTTAATGAATTAAACTTTTCAAATTATGTCCTGCAGGTGTCCCTGTACATGGATAAATTTGCTGGGGTTTGTCCATCAGTTCTGCATGACTGCAAGCTCACATTTTTGCAGATTATATGTGATCATGATCTTTTTGTGGAGATGCCTGGCAGAGATCCATCAGATAGGTATTGCGTATGTGAATGTTATAATATTTTACCATTTCTATGGATATGATAGGAGACCCAAAATTTGGATTTTGTTCCTAATATTGACATCTGACAGGGATGCCATATATGTTTTTTTGGAGGGTCATTCTCATTATGACATATATGTTACAGATACTATAAGACAAGAGAGGGAAATTTGGTCCATTCTCATACTACATTTCCAACGAAGGCGATGCAAAGAACATTATTTTTATAAAAACCATTTTCTCACTATATTTCTTGACTCTTGTACTAAATTAAGACATGCCTGATAATGTCACCGTAGGATATATTAATTGTTGTTCTTAGGATGAACTGTGATAGCAAGAAACTTTAATAATTGATCATGACGAGACTCAGTTTTATCTCACTCTTGACAGGAATTATCTTTCATCTGTTCTAATTCAGGAGCTTTTCCTCACTTGGGATCATGATGATTTATCGCAACGAGCAAAAGTAAGTCTATAGGCTTTAGTTTATAATCCCATTGACTTTCTTATTATCATCTTGTACTAGTTTGAACTTATTTTCTGCCAATTAAAGTAAATGATTGACCTGTTTTTATTGTGGTAGGTTCTTGGTTAATATGATATTCTCTTACTACTGATTTCTGATGTTATATAGGCTGCTCGAATTTTGGTTGTGCTCATGTGTAAGCATGAGTTTGACACACGTTATCAGAAGCAGGAGGACAAATTATACATTGCCCAGCTATACTTCCCACTTATTGGACAGGTGCAAAATCTTGTTGTCATACCGTAATTGATCTAGGTGTCATTTCTTTTTGACTAATAGTATTGCACATGGAATGAAGAACTGAAACTGCGGTTAACCTATCAAATGCAGTATTATCGTTTATAAATTTTGTAGTTGTCATCATTACATGATTGAAAACACTATTTGTTACTTATAACAGGTCCAAAATAGTTATCTATATGTTCATCAGAGTATTTAGCTGACGCTATCAATGGGGATCCTTCGTATAGAAAGAAATAAGATCTTATAAGATATGAAAATTGCTGCAAATCCCATGTTATATCATCTAGTGCTTCTTTTTTAATAATGTTTCAGTTTTTCCCCGTTGCTGAGAAATAACTTAGCTATTTTTTCCAGTATATTAATTTATTGCATCGTCATGCAGTTAGTATGTTTATTTCTATAACATGCTTAAATGATGAAGTGTTTTACTTTTATCTTTGTTTGTGTTGAAGAATTACTTCAGCATGTGTTATTGCACTTGGCTGCTTTATGATTAACTTCTATTAGAATTTAATCATTTGTTATGGTCATATAAAGATTTGAATTGCAATGCTCGCAGATACTCGATGAGATGCCAGTATTTTATAACCTCAATGCAGTTGAAAAGCGTGAAGTTTTAATTGTCATAGTGCAAATTATTCGCAATCTGGATGATGCATCTCTGATCAAGGCATGGCAGCAAAATATTGCCAGGACCAGATTATTTTTCAAACTCTTTGAAGAATGTCTTGCACTTTTTGAGGTTTGTGTTCCAGATCTATTCCATATGAATCCCTTTTTTAATATCTTTAGTATACATCTAATTATTTGAAGCCAAAAAATTCAACAGTAACCCACTGTGCCTCCTTCGTATATCCTCATAAGTATCTCTAGTTTTGGTTTTTGGTTTTACACTTTTACTTATCTTGCTAAAATATTGTATGCTGCGGGCAGGTTTAGTCAAACTATTCGTCATCTTTTTTTAAGAATTTAATTCTACTCATTTTACAATTGTAAATTCCTTTCTTATTTAATCTTTTTTTTGGTTGATTAGGCTTTAATCATTAGCCGTTGATCCTTCTACATTACTAATTTAATGTATAATGCTATATGTTTACAGCACAGAAAACCTGCAGACAGCATGCTTTTAGGTTGTAGTTCTCGCAGCATTGATGGCGAAGGGCCTGTTTCTCCAAAATTTTCTGACAGGCTTTCTCCTGCAGTTAATACATACTTGTCCGAGGCTTCTCGTCAAGAATTAAGAGTATGTTTCTTGCCAGGGAAATTAATCGTCTTCTGCTGCAATTGGTTTAGTTCATCTTATCATTTGGTATAGTGTATGAAGAAGTATTTTATGATGGCATTCCTGGTCGTAATGTACCATGTATGGAATCTTTTGGGATATGGCACGGCAGGTTTCAGTTATGTCATTTATGTACCCCATGCACCTTTCATTTGAGGTTTTCAAGCGCACTCCATAATAATTGTAGCAGGTGATTAGTCTTATCATCATGAAAGGAGTGATTATATGTTGCCGTAGAAGTTGAGAATATCTGACCAGTTTGTGGTTAGGTTTGGAGAAGGGTGCAGGGGGATAAGATTTAGTGTTTAATTGATTAAAGTGAAGATTTGTTCCCTGTTTCGCCCTTACAATGTGGATTTAGCCTTTCTAATGGTTGTGGTCTTTTCTTTAAAACCTTTTAATAAAATGTTATTAAACAAACCTTTTTAGTAAAATGTTGTCACATAGTTAATGTATGGCATATTAGGTTAGTTTACTGTATAACACACCACAATGCAACCAGATAGGAAATAATCAAATAAATCATCAGACAACCAGCCACCTATCACTTATTCTACTCTAGCTTCGTTAAAGTGCCTCTGTGATCTCTTAGTGCCTTACAGGTTGTTCTTTCCAAATCTCCTTTTTCCATATCCCCTTTTTTTTTGACATTTTCCTAAAAAAATTTGACATGAAAAAGGAATGAAACACACCATCTGTTTGTAAATTTATTTTAAGATGATGGTTGCCTCTAGATTTGCATTTAATTTTTATTATTGGAAAATCCCATGTTTAATCTATGAGATTAGATGCTGCCATTTTTGGTTTAGTTTCCTTAAACTTCACCTTTATATTTCTACATTATTTAGTGGTTTCCCTATTTCCCTTGTTAGGGTTCGCCATGATCTTTCTTTATGTATAAGCTGTATTCCAGTTTCAATTCACAAAAACTTATTGGTCACTTAGTTGCAAATGTGCTAATGATATGGTGTGAGAAGGTGGAATTTTTCTGCTATGATTATTTGATGGTATTTATTAACTGGTCTTCATTCTATCAAAAAATTAGAAAAATGAGAAATAAAAATGAAGAATAAAATGAGAGAGAAGATACTCCCTTCAATGTAGGTCAAAATGTTGTATTTGTATTAATTTTTCTTCATCTGTCGTGACAAATATAAATTGAAAAATAGGTTAGATCAGTTGAAAATGCCATATCAGGACATAAAAAACTTGTGATTCAGAAACCTGTAAGTATATAACTTTGGCCACCTCCATCTAGGATATTACACTGCATATTAGCTTCCAACACTTGTATTTGGTTCTTTCAACTTGTAGTGTAGTATTTGAATAGTTTTACTTGTTTTAAAGGGTTGTCTTCAATCTTGTAGTTAAAATTTTGAACAGGCGAAATTCAATGCTGCTTAGTTCTCATCAATCCCAGTCTATATCACATATTTTTCTTCTTAGGCATTGAATTAACAGTGAAAAGTTTCGTGGCATTTAGAGTTGTTTTTTCCAATTTTCTAATGCAGCCTCAGTCCATGAACGAGAATGGTTACTTGTGGCATGGAGCCAGTCCTCTGCTCAGCTCACCTAGTCAACCCTACTCTTTAAGAGAAGCTCTTGCTCAGGCACAATCTTCAAGAATTGGATCTTCAACACGTGCACTTCGAGAGTCCCTACACCCAATACTGAGGCAGAAATTGGTATCTATCTAGCATAGTATATTTAATATGCATAACTTCTTTTTCTATTTAAATTTGTACGCATCGGCTTCTTTTCAGGAACTTTGGGAGGAGAGCTTGAGTGCTGCTGTAAGCCTACAGGTTTTGGAGATAATTGAAAAGTTTTCGGTTGCGGCAGCATCCCATACTATTGCTACTGACTATGATGGAAAGCTGGATTGCATTACGTCCATATTTATGAGTTTCTTTTCCCGAAGTCAACCGTTGGCCTTCTGGAAGGCTCTGTTTCCTGTGTTCAACAATATTTTAGTCTCCATGGTGCAATACTAATGGCAAGAGAGAATGATCGCTTCTTGAAGCAAATTGCATTTCATCTCCTACGTCTTGCGGTTTTCCGTAATGATAGCATCAGGAGAAGAGCAGTTATAGGAATCCAAGTACTTGTGAGGGTAGGCCTACTATACTAAGAAATTTCTTAGTTGATAACTCATGCCGGAAAATGTGATGTTAATTATCTGTTTTCTTTTGCAGAGTTCATTCTACTATTTTATGCACACAACGAGGCTGAGAGTCATGCTGACAATCACTTTGTCAGAATTGATGTCAGATGTACAAGTAACTCAGATGAAGCCTGATGGATCTCTCGAAGAGAGTGGTGAAGCCCGACGACTTAGAAAATCATTAGAGGAAATGGCAGATGAAGCAAGGAGTAGTGACTTAATAAAAGAGTGTAGACTTCCTGCAAATGCTCTGCAAGCAGTTCCTGAAGGTTCAACTGAAAATCGATGGTCCTGGCAGGAAGTGAGACATCTCTCTGACAGTCTTCTACAAGCCCTAGATGCTGGCTTGGAACATGCTCTTTTGGTAAGTTTTTTGTTTACCACTTGTGAAGGGAAAACTTCTTTTAATCACTTCATGGCATAACTTTTACCTGCACATGTTTGTTGATCATCGATGGTTGTATAGGGATGGCTTGACAAACTCTTTTATGCGATATGTTCAGTTACTTAATTAGTTAATGCTTTTGTTTCTCACAAAAATGAAATTTAGCAAATTTAGTTGATTACATCTCAGCTGGCAATCATTTTGTTATTTTGTTTACATACACGGTCACAATTGTCTGGGAATTTGCAGGGTTCAGTGATGGGTGCAGACAGGTATGCTGCTGCAGAGAGCTTCTATAAGCTTGCAATGGCTTATGCCCCTGTCCCAGATCTGCACATAATGTGGCTACTGCACCTATGTGATGCACATCAGGAAATGCAGTCTTGGGCTGAAGCTGCACAGTGTGCTGTTGCTGTTGCGGGCGTTGTTATGCAGGTTAGTTCTTCTTTGAAGGATCCAAATCATATAAAATTAAACAGACGTGCATGATAGTTACCTATGATGTCCATCTATCCGTTTTTTTTTAAATTGTAGGCACTTGTGGGAAGAAATGATGCTGTTTGGAGCAGAGATCACGTGTCCTCTTTACGAAAAATCTGCCCCATGGTCAGCAGTGCAGTAACTGGAGAGGCATCTGCGGCAGAGGTGGAAGGCTACGGTGCATCAAAACTTACAGTCGACTCTGCTGTGAAATATTTACAACTTGCAAATAAGCTATTTTCACAAGCAGAACTCTATCATTTTTGTGCCAGCATCCTCGAGCTTATAATTCCTGTTTACAAAAGTAGAAGGGCATTTGGGCAGCTTGCGAAATGTCACACTTCTCTGACTGAGATATACGAGTCCATTTTAGAGCAGGAAGCCAGTCCCATACCATTCATAGATGCCACTTATTATAGAGTGGGATTTTATGGAGATCGATTTGGAAAGCTGGACAAGAAGGAGTATGTTTACCGTGAACCACGAGATGTGCGCCTTGGTGACATAATGGAAAAGCTTAGCCACATATATGAGTCCAGGATGGATGGAAATCACACCCTGCATATAATACCGGACTCTAGACAAGTTAATGCCGATGAATTGCAGCCCGGTGTGTGTTATTTACAGATTACAGCAGTGGATCCAGTCATGGAAGATGAGGATTTGGGCAGCAGAAGAGAGAGGATTTTTTCTCTCTCTACTGGGAGCATGCGTGCTCGTGTTTTTGACCGCTTCTTGTTTGACACCCCATTTACAAAAAATGGCAAGAGCCAAGGTGGACTGGAGGATCAGTGGAAACGCCGTACTGTTCTTCAGACTGAGGGTTCATTTCCTGCTCTTGTTAACCGATTGTTAGTAGTGAAATCTGAATCACTCGAGTTCTCACCTGTCGAAAATGCCATTGGAATGATAGAAACTCGAACAGCTGCCTTGAGAAATGAATTGGAGGAGCCTCGCAGCTCTGAAGGGGACCAACTTCCTAGACTCCAAAGTTTGCAGAGGATACTCCAAGGCAGTGTTGCAGTCCAAGTAAGTTGCTTTGTTTCTTGTGTCAACTTACAAGAATCTTTTTTAACTTTTCCTGTCTTTTTGGACCTACTTCTCTGTTTCCAAGAAATTGCTGGGTCTCCATGATTTTTTTTCAAAAAAATGCTCTGGAAAATTTGTTTACTTGTGTGAATTGAGCATCTAATCTATGATCTATGGCATCATTTGTGCAGGTGAACAGTGGAGTTCTTAGTGTCTGCACAGCATTTCTGTCTGGTGAGCCAGCCACCAGGCTTCGCTCACAGGAATTGCAGCAGCTTATAGCTGCACTCCTTGAGTTCATGGCTGTTTGCAAGCGTGCAATCCGAGTTCATATTAGGTTGATAGGAGAAGAAGATCAGGACTTCCACACTCAACTTGTGAATGGGTTTCAGTCCCTCACTGCTGAGCTTTCTCACTATATTCCTGCCATACTCTCAGAGCTCTAGTGGCTCCTTTATGCAGATCTTTGGGTTGTTCATATATTTTTGCATTCCTTCAATGTTTGGTGCCATGTTCATATGCCAATCAAGTAATCTGTTGTACATGCCCCCAATAGTTTAATTTTTTGCGAGTCTGGCTTGATGTGTAATTGTCCTTTTGTGTGAATTTCTTCATGAAATCCTATTAGTGTTATGTCGTGCCATTTTTGTCGGAGTTGGTCAACTGACCTTCTTGAACATTGTGGATTATTATGTAAAACCGGATGGATGCCTTTGGAAAGTACGACATTCCTTCAATGTTTTCTTTGTGATACTTGTGCACTTTCTTTAATCTTTATTTATAGGTAAGCTTAGTATAAATTCTTGAGCGCTGATACACTTTTACAGCTGCATACACTACCATAGTACATAAACTCTATTATAGACTTTACAGTGTGTGAGATTGCAATTTTTTTTCATTTAATAAAAAAAAACACTAGCCTCTTAGTATGTATTTCAATTTGTATTAGCGTATTCCAATGAGTGTGTTTTTTTTTTGAAAAATAAGGGTTAAATGCATATAACCCCTTGAAAGTTAGCATATATCCAAAAAAATCTCTCATTTTTTGGAATATCCATATAATCCCTCAAAGTTATCGATTAATACAAATACCCCTCTACCGTTATCTTGCCAAGTAACTACAGTAGTTAAGTTAACTCAACATAATAAAATTATCAATTTACCCCTCCTCCACTTTAACCTAATTTCTCTTCCATCTCTCTCAAATCGAAAACCCTCTCCGTTGCCAGTCCCACTCCTTCCCCCATGAACCCTGCCTTTGTCGCCTCATCTCCTCCTCCCTGCGCTACGTCCTCCAAAGCACCCTCAAAGTCACTGGATCTATCTCCCCGACCTCCCCTCCCGTCATCGGATGTATTTATTTGTTATATATATATATTTTAGATGTATTGTTTTTCTGTGTTTTTACATCCATAGAGAATGTACTTGGTTACATTAACCTTTCATATGGTTAAATGGAGGAGGTGGATGTGATTTTGGGTAATGGACATATTTGAATCAGAAAAACTTCAACCGCACCCAAATCAGTGGCCGCAAAACAAAAAAAAAAGTTCCTTGAAATAAAGCATAAGGCCGATCAATTTTTTTGGCCTATCATGAATGGATATATAAACACATACACAAAAATACTATGATCATCATTGCCTCTAAATGATGTGAGGATACTGCATAAGAGAGAATAAAATAACACAGTGAAAAGGGAAACCCTCAAACCAACATGCCCCTCTGTTTTTTTTCCCAAATCATCCTCACCCACAAATAAATGGCTGCAAAAAAAACTGTTTGCTCAAAACATGATCGTGGGGAAGAAGAAGAATGGATCATTTTGTGTTTTTTTATGTAAAGTAGGGGGTTATATGAATATATGAAATCAGAAAGTGGGTCTTTTTGGATTTATGGCACAAATCAAGGGGTTATATGAATATTTTACATAGCTTCCAATAACATGGGTATTTTTGTCATAGATTTGGGTCCTTTGGATTTATTAAAAAATTTGCTCAAAATTAACAAACTTTTGAAATTATTCAAAAGTTATATACCTTTGAAATTATTTTGATTATATACTTTTAATTATATACCTTTTGATTTGTTTAAAATAACAAACTTTTTTGTTTAAAATTATATAAATGGCTGCAAAAAAAAAACTGTTTGCTCAAAAATGACCGTGGGAAAGAAGAAGAATGAGTCATTTTGTATTTTTTAATGTAAAGTAGGGGTTAAATGAATATATGAAATCAGAAAGTGGGTCCTTTTGGATTTATGGCACAAATTAGGAGGTTATATGAATATTTTACATCGCTTCCAATAACAAGGGTATTTTTGTCATAGATTTGAGTCCTTTTGAATTTATTAAAAAAATCAGGGGATTATATGAATATGTAAATTAACAAATATTCTCAGAATATTCTCTTTTTTTAATGGAAAGTTAACCATGGGGCTAAATGCTTAACCATGTCAATTTGAGGGGGTTTATATGGATATTCGAAGAAATGAGGGGTTTTTATGGATATACGCTAACTCTTAGGGGGTTATATGCATTTAACCTAAAAAAAAAGGAAAACCATGAGAGGTGCACACGGGACTCGGACTGAATATGTTATTTTCTTTAATCTCTATCTGTTAATTTGGCAAGGGGTTAAGGTTTTGAGAATAAGTTGTTCTAATTTTAACATATAAAAGTCCATCCATTTTATTTATATTTACATTTGTTAAAATTGAGATAAAAAGTGAAGATAAATGTTATCTCAGCCTTTAGATGGAATAAAATATCATTATTTTCATTTCAAAATGACAGCTATTAGTAATTTATCATGATTATTTTTTTATATCAAATGAAATAAATTGTCCTTCCATTCACTCATCCTCATAATTACCTCTTATCCTACCACTTATCCCATGTCAAATCAGCCCTACAATGCTTGTTTGGAAAAAATATTCAGGCATGACTCCGATTATATGTTCTTTGCATCATATATGAATTGTATGAAATTAGAGAAGGGTGAATTCATATATCTCAAAATTCAATCGGATGACCTACACGATTTAGTTATCAATGTTTATTATGGTTTTTTAAGGTATAACTATTATTAAACAAATATATAATAGTTGAAGGAATAAGCCTATTCTTCCCTTATTCACCTTATTCACTTGTTTATTAGCGAAATAAACGGAGTCACGGGGATTGTTATTCCAAGATGTGGTCTGATGATTGTTCATCGATTAGGTTACCCTATTTTGCCGGACTGTTTTAGGGCCATACCTTGTTGAATGTATAGGGGATAGTTATTTCCACCCCTATATTTGTTTAGTTTACCCACCCATTCATTTTTTAAAATTATAAACCCACCCCACAATAAATAAATGATACTGACACATTGAAAATTCACCTTAATATTTTTCACCAACTTCAACCTAACTCCAATTTTTTCTTTACATAAAAAGAAAAACATCATCTGTTTGCTCATTTTTTTCTCTTCGAAATCAAGACATAAATATTTATTTTTAAAATTCAAACAGTCCAATCAATGAATTATTCAAAGGGTATTTTTTATATTAGTCATTGTAAGACTCATTTATTAATCAATGCTAGAGAACTTCTTGTCTCCCCATGCCTAGGGAGGAAAAAATTCATCCCGGTTTTGAGGAGCCCTGTGAGCAGAGGGTTGAAGATCAAATCATATAATTAATTCTTAAGGGCTAGTTTGACAATGAGTTAAAGTTTTGGAGATAAGTTGTTCTAATTTTAAATAATAAAAAATTGAACAAATTTGTTCATATTTACATTTGTCAAATTGAGACAAAAAATTGAGATAAATATTATCTCAACCTTTAGACCTGGTTTGTCATTAGGATAAGAAGTTGGGATAAGAAAGTAATTGAATTAAATCACATGTTATCCTATATGACATAAGAAGAAAAAAATAAAGTATAGATAATTGTCCATATTTTGAAAGAGAAAATGAGGATATTTTGTTCTAGGTAAAATGTGGAACATATTTTATCTCTATTTTTTAATCCAATTTTGCAAAACATGGAAACATTTATAACTACCATTAAAAAAAATTTATCATGAAACCAAAACCAACAATATTAATGCTCTATTCATAGAAAGTGTAGAATTGATATTTTTAAATTTTTTTTGAAGTTATCATATATTTTAGATTATGTGATCCAAATGCAAAGTTAAAGATAAGACAAAAAAATGGGAGAACAAAATGCATTACCAAATGTAAACCTGAATAAAAATAATAATTTTTTATCTAAAAAAATTAGGCTAACTTATCATAAATATTTATCCATTTATCAAACTAGGCATTATCATCATTTTCATTTCAAAATTAAACAACTGTTCACAGTTTATCCGACTATTTTTTATACCAAACATGGATAAGATGTCCACTCATTCACTTATCTCCATAATTACTTCTTTATCTCACCACTTATTCCATTATGTGGAATGAGAGGGGGTTTGAACTCTTTTTTTCTTTCTTCCTCCTCTCTTCTAATCCCGCCCATATGTATAAGACATAAAGGGCCCTTTGAACCCGAAAAGAACCACTGGAAGAGGAAAAGTCAGTATCTTCGGAGAGCTCGTGAGGAGGGGAATTGGGCGAATCGAAGAGCGATATGAGAAGACGAAATTGAATCCATTTGAAATTCTGAACGTAGCAGTTGGAGACGAGACCCTAGTTGGAGATATAGATCCCCTTGCATTTTTTTTTTTTTTTTTGGTTATTTTGGGAGGGGAAAAATGGTTGGGCATAAATGGCAGTGTGTCATCCATGAAAAAATGTGATGGATGGATAAAAGGGTGCCACCCCAAGTTGGTCGGATGGAGATGCCGCCGACGGGAAGAGTAGGGACAAGAGAAACATGGGTCTGTTCTTGGGGTGGGATTTTGATTGATATGAGATACGGGGGTGAAGGCATTTGATTGATATGTGTATATATATATACCAACTATATTTAAATGTTTATAATCGTTGCTCTTCCCATTAAATCACGTGAGACATTTGAATCATGAATTAGTTGGGACTTGGGCGTGGGGAGGGGGTAATTATTTTATTCTATTTTATTTTTTAAAAAGAGACAAGATGACCAAATAAAAACAGTTTCGAAAGAACAGATCAAAGTCGTGTTTCAAACATAACACGTTGAAAATAGCTTTAGACAATGATAACGTTGACAGCTCATCCAAAAGGAATGGACCACAAAAACATTTTGTTACTACATATTTTCCACGTTCAGTTCGGGAAAAAACAAATACATTTACCTTGCATCCGTGCACCCCCTAATCTAGAAGGAACATATTGTGGCAATGATGATAGGTGTCTTATCAGAATTTTTTTTTTAATTTTTTTTGCAAAAATAAAAAATAACACAAGTTTAGAATCATATATTCACCGGTAACCAATTCCAATTAGAAAGTGAATTAATCTTCGAGAACCCAATGACCAGGAGTTCAACTCTCTCGATGAATATCTTGAAAGTCCTACTCCAAAAATATAAAAAAAAAATATCTTGAAGGTCGACGACTTGCGCAAAGTGGACAAAAATCAAGTGACAACACACAATGATCTAGTAAAAGATATTTAACTGAAGCTATATCCTTCTTGATATTTTAAGCTGATTTAGGAATTTGATTCGTCGAACCAATCCAGAGGTCCCTAGTGTGTTCTTGAAAAGCAAAGCGAGTGTTGTGTGTGCCAGATTAATTTTATTCATGGCAAACATAAGCACATATAAAATCCTCTGTATATCAGACCACCACCGAAAAAGGACATGACATTTCACATGGTGTTGTTGAGCTGGCTGGCAGGTAGTTGTGATAAATGCACGTGTATATTTGGGCATCAAATATAAATACAAGGATTCAATGAATCGTCAGTACGATGTCGATGGTGACCAATATGTTGGCAATAAATTAAAAACGTGGCAACCAATGATGTACGATCCCCCCATCCCGATATAGCCAAAGGATCTGTTTACGTTTATAATAAGGGTAACGTTCCATTTTCCGTTAAAATAGTATAAAAATATGATTTTACTCTTTTTAGTTAAATCATTATAGTGTTTTTATATTTTAATTAACTGTTATGTGAGATAATTTTTTTAATAAATTCATCCAAATGCTCAAATGTATTAAAGAATTGATTATTGTATTAATTAATATTTACAAAGCATATCCAAAGTTAATTCATTAACTCTTTTTTTAGTATTAAAAAAATCAATTAAAAGATAAAATAGTAATTTTCACATATTTTTGTTCTATCTTAACGAAAAATCTAATGGTAAGGGTGCGATCATATCAACACTAATGCACCCCTCCCCCCCAAATCTTGTCTCATGTGGCTATAGTACAACGGTTCAGGGCTTGTCTGGCTAAAGGGGAGGTCTTGGGTTGGGTCTTGACACTGACTTACCCACATGTTTGTTGACGATTATTCGAAAGAATTTTCCGTGGGACCAGGGCAAACAGGCAGAAGTAACTTTCCCAGCTCGATCGGAAGGTCAGCCACCGGAAGTCTCTCCGATATAAAAAAAATCTGATAATAAGAGGTGTAAGTGCATGCTTTTGAACTTCAAGAGGTGATTCTGTAGATTTCTAAAATTCCAAAGGATCCAAATGCATTTTACCCTTATAATAATAATAATATAATAAAGCCAAAGGTCATTTTCCAGAACCAAAGCGTCCCCACCAGCGCCGCCCCGATTCGATTGAAGCTGAATCGGGGGTAGGTTGGACCGGAACCAAGGCTGATTCAGGGGAGTAGCTACAGCTGTCTTTACTTGACCAACAAGCCAATTGAGCCAACCGCACTAGACTATACTCAAATTGGGATATGAAGGGGAAGCATCCACGAACCGTCCATCCATACAATGAGCCCACGTTTGCAGTGACGCCCATGGC